>WSYH01007233.1:0-33963 GCA_036426205.1 Ascaphus truei
CTAGCACTGGGAAAAGTCAGAATATTGCCCAGCTAGCACTGGGAAAAATCAGAAGAAAATAAATTGGAAATGACTAATATTTCTTCACAGATTCAGTGGTCTGTCGAACAAAGCTCCTGAATCCTCGATGTTATCCAATCATTAACCCACATAAAGTATAAACGAAGTGTGTTAGCGTAGGAGACCTCGTTTTTCCGAGGCTGTATAAGTGCCGAGACAACATAAACCATTGCTTTGTTTGATAAATGTTACTGCAACATTTTTCTACTATAATTTATCACTTAAATATTCCTTGTACAAGCGAGGTTTCACCAAGTTATTAGTCATGAAAATTGCAAGTATAAACTTGAGCGTTTAATCTGGATGGTTCATGAGATATATCCGTAATTGTTTTTTTTCCCCACTGTGAAAACATTTATAAAATAGCATTATGCGTCTTATCATGTAAAACTGAATGGGTGGAAAAGAGAAGTGGGGATGGGCCTGGGGTGGAGGCTGTGGTGGGCCTGGGATGGAGGCTGTGATGGGCCTGGGATGGAGGCTGTGGTGGAGGCTGTGATGGAGGCTGTGATGGGCCTGGGATGGAGGCTGTGATGGGCCTGGGATGGAGGCTGTGATGGGCCTGGGATGGAGGTTGTGATGGGCCTGGGATGGAGGCTGTGATGGGCCTGGGATGGAGGCTGTGATGGGCCTGGGATGGAGGCCTTGAGGGCCTTGGATGGAGGAGTTTTATGGCCTGGGAAGGATGCTTGTGATAAGCCTGGATGGACTGTGAATTGGCCGGGATGAGTTTGATGTGGGCCGGGGATGTGAGGCTGTTCTTGGCCGGGTGGAAAGGCTGTGAGGGCCTGGATGGAGGCTGTGACATGGGCCTGGATGGAGGCATTTGAGGTGCTGGGATGGAGGTCTTGTTGGGCCTGGGATGTAGGGCTGTGATGGGCCTGGATGGGGCTGTTCTGGGCCCTTGGATGCAGGCTTGGCATTGCCTGGTATTGCTTGCTTTTGATGGGGCCGGGTATGAGGTTGTGGATGTCCTTGATGGAGTGCTTTTCTTGCCTTGGGCTGTTAACAAGTCCCTTATTATATTTTCCTGGGCTATAACTCGTTATCTTTGCCCTTTGCTTTTCTGTTACTTCTCTTCGATGGCCTGTGTATGGAGGCTGTATGGTCCTGGATTCAATTGCTTTGGATGAGTCTGGGGTGGAGGCTTTGATTGGCCCTGGATGGCGTTTTGATTCGTCCTTGGATGGAGGCTGTGATGTGCCTGGGATGGAGGCTGTGATGGTCCTGGATGGGGCTTTGATGGCCTGGGATGGGCTGTGATGGGCCTTGGTGGAGGCTTTGATTGGGCCTGGGATTGATGGGCTGTGTGGGCCTGATTGAGGCTGTGATGGGCCTGGATGGAGGTCTGTGATTGCCTTGGGTATGTATGCTGTGATGGGCGCTGGGATGGCTGTCCTTGTGAGCCTTTTTAAGGCTGGATGGCCTGTGATGATGCTGTGATTGGCCCTGGGAGGGAGGCGTGATGGGGCCTGGATGAAGGCTGGGAATGGGCTTTGGATGAAGACTAGAATTGTCCTGGGATGAGGCGTAGAAATGGCTGGTAGAAGGCTAGAATTGAGTGGCCTGGGATGAGGGCTTGATGGTCCTGGAGGAGGCTGTGATGGCCTGGTATGGAGGCTGTGATGGGCCTGGGATGGAGGCTGTGATGTGCCCTGGGAGGACGTATGGGCTCGTGGGATTGGCTCTGGATGGGTGTGATGGGCGCTGGGGCTGGGATGGACGGCCTGTGATGTGGGCCTGGGATGGGAGGCTGTTGATGGGTTCCTGGGATTGAGCTGGATTGGCCTGGCATGGGAGCGATGGACTGGGTGGGGGCTGTTGATCTGGTGCTTGTGGCCCTCTTGGATGGAGCTGTGATGGGCCTGGGATGGGTGTTTGCTTGTTAGATGAAGTGCCTGTGATAGGCAGAGCTGGGATTAGCTAGGCCTGGGATGTGCGCCCTGGGGGCTTGGCTATGGAGCTGTGGGCCTGGTGGGCTGGATGCCTGGGGAGTTTTATATGGGTGATTGTTGGCGTGGGGTGAAGTGGGATGCTGTGGATGCGCCTGGAGGGGCTGTGATGGGCCTGCTGGAGCTGTGATGGGCTAGGGCTGTGAGGGCCTGGTGGTTCTGTGGATGGAGCCTGGATGGAGGTTGGGTCCTGGTTGGATGGGGATTGAGCCCGATGCTTGGCTGGGATGAAGCGTCTGGCATGTGTCCTGGGACTGCAAGGCTTTGATTGGCCTGGGAGGAGGTGGGTATTGGCCGTGGAGATGTGAGGCGTGATGGAGCTGGTGGGGGCTTGAGAGGCTGTATGGGGCCTGAATGGAGTCGGGTGGCCTGGATGAGGCGATTGATGGGCCTCGGATGGTGGTGGGTGGGATATGCCGAGTTGGGATGGCTGGATGGCCCGGATGGCTGAAGCATGATGCATGGAAGGTGTAGGTATGGAGTTTGCCCTGGTGATTGTGTAGGGCTGGGTGATGGCCTGATGGGCCTTTGGATGGGTGTGATGGGCCGGTAGGATGTGATGGCCTGGGATGAAGTGGGGGCCTGGTAGATGCTAATGCTGGAATGAAAGGCTAAATTGCCTGGGATAATGCTAGAATTGCGCTGGGATGCAGGCTAGAAATGCGGTTGGATGAATTGCTAGAATTGGCCTGAAGCATAGTGCGAGAAGGCTAGAATTGGCCTGGATGGAGGCTGGATAGCCTCCTGGATGGAGCTTACCTGGTGTGGTGCGTATGGCTGGATGGAGGCTGGAGCCTGGGATGGGCTATTGGCTTGTGGATGTGATGCCTGGGATGGTAGCTTGGATGGGCCTGGTGTGGAGGCTGGTATGGGCCGGATGGAGCTGTGATGAGCTGGTAGAGGGGTTGGATTGGCCTGGATGGAGGCTGTGATGGGCCTGGATGGAGGCGGTTATAGGCCTGAGATGGATGTTGGCTGTTTGAGGGGTATGGCGCGGGATGGAGCTGTGATGGGCCTGGATGGTAATGTGATGGGCCTGTGATAAAGCTGGGCCTGAGGATGGTGAGGCTGTGTGATGGCCTTGGATTGAGGCTGTTGGCCTTGGATGTGCTGGCTGGGCCTGGGATGGAGGTCTTGATGGGCCGTGGTATGGGCTGGTATGGGGCCCGTGGGATGGAGTGGGGGCCTGATGAGCTGAGCTGGATGCGGCTTTTCCCTGGGATGAGTGATAGGCTTGTGCTGGGGATTGTCCTTGGGTGATGGGTATGGCCTCTGTGATGTGCCTGGATGGAGGCTGTGATGATGGCCTGGGATGGGTGATTGGCTTGGTGAGCTGTGATGGCCTGGGATGGAGCTGTGTGGGCCTGGGATGGGAGGCTGTGATGGGCCTGGGATGGCGTGTTGCGATGAGGCTGGGATGGCCGGGATGAGGTGGGATGGTCCGGGGATGGTAGGCTTGTGATGGCCTGGGATGAGGGCTGTGATGGCCTCCTGGGAGGAGTGCTGTCTATGGATGCCTTTCTGGTGAGGAAATGGGTTGTATGGGCCCTGGGAGCTTGGATGGGCCCTGGTGAGCGGCTGTCCTGGGATGGAGGCTGTTTGGGCCCTTGGTGGAGGGCTGTGATGGGCCGATAGGTTGGCTCGGGAAAGGCTGGATGGGCCTGGGATGGAAGGGTCTGACAATGGCCCTGTGGTATAGGAATTGGCCTGTGATGAAGGCTCTGTATTGAGCTGTGATGGGCCTGGGATATCTGGCTGGATAGGCTAGAATGGCCTGGGATGAGGCTGTGGATAGGCCTGAGCTGCTATGGCGGAGTGTGATGGCATCTGGGGATGGCGCTGTGATGGCCGGAGGTGGAGGTGTGATGGGCCTGGAGGGAGGCTGGATGGGCCTGTGATGGTGCTTGATAGGGTCTGGGGATGAAGCTGGGATGGCACTCTGGATGGAGATGCTATTGGCCTGGATGAAGGCTATATTGCTGGGATGAAGGCTTACTTAGGCCTGAACTGAAGGGAGAAATTGTTGGATAGGCCCTATGAATGGGCCTGGTGATGAAGGCCTGATGGTGGAAGGACTGTGATAGGCCTGAGAGGCTGGGAGGGGCATGTGATCAGGCCTGGTGATGGAGCTGTGATGCGCCCTGGAGGAGCTTATTGGCCGCCGGGATGGAGCGCTGATGGTGGTACGTGGCTGTGAGTGGAGGGCCTGGATGGGAGTGTGGGCCTTTGATTGAGCTATTGGCTGTGATAGCCCCTGGGAGACTAGTCCGGTGGACTGTCGAGGCCGTGTGGAGGCTGTGATATGGCCTGTGATGGAGGCTGTTAGTGCCTGCATGAGTGATGATGGCCTGGATGGGCTGATGGCCTGGATAGGTGGATGCGTAGGCTGTGATCCTATGAGTAGGCTGAGCTAATGCGAGAGGCGTTCCTATGACCATCACACCACCTTCCTCAGGCGCCAAGAGTTGCCTTTTTCCACAATCCCAAAAAGTTCTGGGTGGAAGATTCCAGAACATCGTCTTTACAGCTTCCAAAGTTACGATAACTTTTACTTGAAACTTTGTCTTGCGGTTCAAAATCTGAGTATTGCGGATTCAGCTGTCATTCACACTCAATATCAGGCTTCAAGAATGTTTCGAGATCCTAATGAAATGCAAGCCCAGCTATTTTTATTTCATAAGACCAAGTTTGCATAAAGTGTTGAATTTGAATAAATTTCAACCAAATTTCAAAAATAAAATTGGAGTTTTTCCCATAATTAAAAAACATGCTGAACCAGTAAAGTTTTAGCAAAACTACAACACCAAAACGCTGGTGAAACTGCTCTCCCTTAATTATTACGTGTGTGTGTGTTATTTAATCTGGATAGTGATTACTTCCCGATGACCATTGACTACTGACTGTCACGAAGATTATGATCAGAGTAGTTTATACGTACATATCATACGGCATGTGAGGGGGTTATAACTAACGCAGGCAGCACTAAACAGGGGTTTAATACTTTTTTTCTCTCTCTCGGGGCCCCTAATCCATGAGTGTTTTAATTTGCGAGCAAAGCGCCCCACAGGACAGTGTCATTGGGATCACATGAGACAAAGGGGCACAGAGTCACAGGAGAGAGAGACGGGCAGAGAGTCACAGGAGACAGAGATGGGCAGAGAATCACAGGAAGACACAGAGAATCCAGATCAACGTACAATACACGGCAGACAGGACAAGACGAAGATCCAGTCAGCGGAGGATCAGCAGGAAAGACGGGCAGATACTCACAGGACAGTAAAGAGAGCAACAGTAGCAGAAACCACAGAGAATCACAGACTAGAGGTCCTTAGACAAGATGGTCAGAATCAGAGACGATGACAACCATACTACGGAGGCAGCAGACATAACAACTAGACAGATTGCAGGAACAGAGAGGCAGACCACAGGAGAATAAACATCACACAGAGACTAAGCAGAAATAGCATCAACAACACACAACAATCAACAACACAACACACACAAACCACCACACACACACCAAGACAGTACAAACACACACTACACATCATACATTACACACACACACACACACCCACATGACAACCCAACATACACAACACACACAGCACGACACGAACATCATGAATAACACACACATCATTCATACGCCAACATCTCTTCTCCTGCTTCTTTCCTCCTCTTCTTGGCCACACCCCATGGCTCCTTGCACCTCCCTCCTGATTGGGCGATACCCTAGCAGTCTCAATCCAGGATGAGAAAACTGCCCAGTCCACCCTAGCACTACTGCCCCTGCTCCACCCCCTACGTCTGGAAATTCTTGGGAACTCCCGTGTGCCCTTTTGCTGACTCACACGTAACCCTCCTCCCCTCTCACAGGAACCCCCATGGTGGCCGTGAAACCTCTCAATCTCACTACCGGGGTCTGAACCCGCGCCACGAACCCAGGGTGCACGCTGCTCCTCATCCTCACAGAACCGCCAGGTGCGCGGAAACCCTCCTTACAACTCATTGGCCGCACCCCCTTCCCTACCCTACACCCAGGGTGCCGCGAACCTCCTCATCCTCTCATGAACCCCGCGTGGCCGCGGACCTCCTCCTCCTCTCCTCCAACGAACCCCAGGGTCCCGCAACCCCTCCATCCTCTAATAACAACCCCAGGTGCCGCGTGAAGCTCATCCTCACGAACCCCAGTGTGCCAGCGATAACTCCCATCCTCTACAGAACCCCAGTGTGCGCGACCTCTGCTGCAACTCCCATGTTGCACGGAACCCCCCACTCACGCTCTAAACGGGTGCCGTCGTAACCGTCCCGCATCCGTCTGACCAGACTCCAGGTGCCGCGGAACCATCCTCATCTCTCGGGACCCCATTTGGGGCCGCTAACCTCCCTCATCTTCAATGGACCTCCCAGGTTCCGCGGAACCCCAACAGACGTGCCTCCCGATCCTCATCAACAGACCCCAGGTGCCCCGAACCTCCTCATACTCTCTCTAACGAACCCCAGTCGGCTTCACCCAAGAACCCGGTCATAACCTCCTCATCCTCTAACGGAACCCCAGGGTGGCCAGCAGTAACCTCCCCACCTCCTAAATCTTAACCCCAGGTGCGGCTCGAACCTCCTCCACTCCCAATAACGAACCCCCAGGTGCCGCACCTCCCCCCTAACTAAACTATTTACGACCACTGCCTTTCCCCCCTCCTGCCATGTAAACGGCAGTCCCGTGCCGTTCGAGAACGGAAGATGGTAAGCCCCCTGACGTTGTGCCGTTGTCTGATAACGTAAGAGGGAGAGCCCCCCTTCGGACGTGTGCCATTGTCTGAGAACGTGAAGGGGAAGCCCCCTGACAGTGTCCAGTTGTCTGATAAAGGGAAGCCCCTTCTTCCATGTCTATCACCGTTTCTCTTGATACAAAGCTTTAAATATCTCAGTTTCTCTCTCTGCCACTTCGTCATAGTACATTGACCCAACAAATAAAATGCATGGATGCATGGCCTGTGAAATGGTAATGTCAGCCTTGATACCAATCCGACCGTTAGTATCCTCCTTGTAAACTCAGTACTCATATATACATACATTGACTGCAATGTTAACAACGCGCTGCTTCGTGCTGCTTACAGTTCTGTGGCTCTATTGTTGTGGTGTGCGTTACTTGGATTGCTTAAACCCATTCAGACGAGAGAAGCTGCAGAGAGTACTCCTGTTCTTGAATGTTTATCATATATAGACACACACAAACAAGACAAAATACCCAATGTTACATCAACTGACAAATGTATATAGTGAATACTGTACTTAAACTGTTGTCTACACTTCTATATCGGTGGGGTCAATTTAGTTAAACCCTTTGGCCGAACGTATGCAATAACCCTTATCAGCGCTCTACACTAACCTGTGATTCTCTCATTTCCGCGCAAGGGCTATTCACTTTTCCTCTCCACTCTGATCAGGGAGAGGAGCGCTACTGCCTGGTAAGTAATGGGGCCCTTTCGTGTAATTGCACTAATCTTTGAGCACTTTATTCACTCATCCAGATGTTATTTTAGTGACGATAGCTCTGCCATTTTTTATCACCATCAACCCAGCAGTAAGCCCTCTACTCTGTACCCTTCACCCTTTCTCCTCTTAAGATCTTGTATTGGTTGCAAGGTCCTTCGCCTGCTTAAAGTCTTGGGGAAATGGTCCAAAAGACCTGCACTGTACTTTCGGTCGAAAACGTTGTTGGGGTTGCTCTGGAATTTTGGCAAACTCCTCTTTTATTTACAAACTGAACCGGAGAATGACATCTCTCGGTGGGTTGTTTGGCAGGTGCCGTGACGGTCTCTTGCATCGTCGGCATCACTTCTGCCTCCGTTTTCCCGGCCAAAGAGACAGGTCAGCCTCTTAAGATCATCTCTTTCCATTCAGCACGACTCAGGATGCCACAATTCTGATTATTGCGACGATCCCGCATTTTCTCTTTTGCGTCGCTGCTGCTTTGTCTCCATGCGACTTCATCATCTCCTTTCCTCAGGCTGTCAGCTCTTGTTCATTGCTTTTGAGCTTTGATGAGGGGTGCCTTTTTGCTCCCGTTCCTCGGGTGCGCACTCCATGTGTTAATATCACTTCTCAGCACCTTCATTTCCCCTTGGAAAAGGGATTTAAGTCTTAAACGTTTCGTGATATCTTTCTTAATTACGAGTTCATCTCCGGGCTGGGTCGCTCTTTCTTGGGTGATTCGGAGTCGGAGCCGCAGCTGTGGAAATGTCTGACTCCTCCTCCTCCCTCCCGCTCGCGCATTTTCTTGTCTGCCCGTAATATTTTTTTTTATCCAGCTGTTCTTTTCCTTCGCTTCTCTTTTCGCTCTCCTTCCCTGCCCCTATACTTTTCGCCTGGGGCAGTATTTTGAGCACTTTTTCGTTGGGTGTATATGCCGCTTAATTATATTTGGCCGAGTCCTAGCGGAGCTTTCGACTATGCCCCCATTCCTTAGCCCGTTGCGCATGCGCCTCTTCAACTGTGAATACTCTTATTACCGCTGCACAGCGGAGGGGAATGCCCTCCTGTACCGTCTGCCACAGGTGCATGAAATAACCTGCTACTTACAAGTGGGGAGGGGTGTAGCGTACACCCAGGGAGGAAGGGTCACATAACCTCCAAAAAAACTGATACCACTTGGCATTTACAACACACACAATCCCTGCAAGCTCTAACACACAAATGATATGTGGGGTGTGGGGGTTAGGCTTGCGGGAGTGTCTGGTGTTGTGTGTATATACAAGACTAACTGACCGCTTGGTGCCTAATGCAAAATAAGATATTAAAGGAGCAGTTGCGGGAACCCGATTCCTTGAGCCAACACCACATTTTACTACTACGGGGTACTTACTGTTGACGTTAACCGGTTGTAAATCATCTCCCTTAGAGGACAAATGGCTGCAAAATCTCGGTCCAATAGGAAGCTGCAACATCATCATTGTGGCTTCCTATTGGACGGCCATTTAAATCCCCCTTAAAAACCAGAAGTAATAACGGGTAACTCTCCACCTTAAATATCTGAAACCAGGGGTCCCCAGCTTTGGAGGACCCTTCAGCTCCAATTTGGTCAAACAAAACTGGAGGTTAGTTTGGGTGCTCCTTTGAACCTTAATGTGGTTCAGTAAAAGGTATCACCATACATCAGATAAACATGACAACTGCAATGAGTGTGAGGGATTGAAATACGGGTGATGTGTGTCGTCAAACTAAACTCTGATTCAGATAGGCAGAAAAGGGATTCATTTCCAATGCCATCCAAACGTTTAGTGCATCAAACTCGTTCAGGAGGAGAACAATGAGACTGCACCCCTGTTCATATGGTGTTTACCATAACCCCATCACCAGCGGTCATAGTTATATCCACCAGCATCAACATTATTAGCCTTATGCTGCCGGATGGTCACTTTGCAGACTCGTCTGGCAGTAAAAGAGTTAAAGTTTTAACCTTTGTGTTGCCAAGGGGCTAGCACGCCGTGGCAAAGCTCATGCTTTAGTCCAGAGATGAGGCCACCTATTTTTTCAATGTAGCCACAGGTGTGGGAATGAGAAGTGAGAAGCGCAAAAGCGCACACACATGTCTTTTCATTTACTTGCGTCACTACAAATTTTATTTCCCATAAAACAGTTAAGGTCGGGTCTAGACTCCAACTGAAGGCAGAGGGGGGTGTTGGATGGCGTGTTGCGTCAATGTCTCCTTCAGAAAGCGGAAACCAGCACTCGCCGCCAGGAAAAAGTTTATTTTCTGTGGGAGCTGGCAAACTCCAAATTCGCCACTTTCATGGCCGATTCACCACTCTCGATTGGCGGCAGGGTTTCCCACCTCGGGTTTAATCAGCCATTTATATCTATGAATAAAATATTAATTTCAGGCGCGGCCCTTGTATAGAAGGCTGACTAACTTCAGCAAATAAATAGTGCCGCGCACGTGAACGGCGTTAGCGCACGCGGCCACTATAAACAGCCTTTAGGGTATCCTGCTTCAGCACAGGTTGCACTAATTGAGCACCTGGGCTGAAGCAGGAATATGCTTATACCTGACCTGTGGTGTCTGTCCTGGAACCAGAGTGCACGTGTTCCCTGTTCTGAGGCTCCCGCTCTCCTCTCGTAACATTGCAACATTGTTGCTCTTCCCTTGGCTTCCCGCCTGTTGCCTCGGTAACCTCCCTCTGCTCAAACCTGAGATGGTTTGGCTCTCCTGCCCTATCCCCTATCCCCTGCTATCCTATCATCCCCTGCTATCCCCTGCTATCCCCTGCTATCCCCTGCTATCCCCTGCTATCCCCTGCTATCCCCTGCTATCCCCTGCTATCCCCTGCTATCCCCTGCTATCCCCTGCTATCCCCTGCTAGTTGCTTAATGCATACTTGTTCCTGCTTGGACAGGAAGCATGTCTTTCTTTGGAACCAGCAGCACTTCAGGCGCAGCGATGGTTCCCATCTCCTGGTAGAAATTAGCATTTTACCTCTCCCCACTTTTGCCACTGCCCGTCCCCTCCCCCCCCTTTTGTTATTGTTGTTGTTTGGCAATAAGCACAACAGAAAAGACGACTCTTGTGCATCTGTCGTGGGAGTGATGAATGCTACTCCTACCCGCTTAACCCGCTTGCCACCGTTTGCTTGAGCCAGAACAGTGGCCCTGAGGACGGAGTTGGCCATCCCTGATATAGAATGAGCAATCGGGAATGGGATTTGTACACGTCAAAGTTTCATTTTATTCAACGTTCAGTAAAATGGGACACTGCTTGTAGAAGTGCCACCTATTGTTTCTTTTCACTCTGCATTACCATATAGAAGACAAGACCAAAACGTATAACAATATTTAGTGAATAGAACACATTAAAAATAAACCTTCTTTACAATCCTGAGGGGTTTTATTTGGTACCTTTCCAGGTCTTTGCTTGTGTTGCATCTATTTACAGTATGTGCGCATGTTCAACATACCAGCGAGTTCAGGGGTTTTTATTTACTTAGGGCTTTTACAGGTCTCTCTCGATAAGTGACTTACGCTGGGTAAGTAAGTGCAGTCTTAAAGCTGCTGTCCAAGCAACGGGTTTTTTTTACATTATTTTTTTCCCCTTAATATGTTGCATCAATTCAATCCACAAAATGATGCAACTTGCTGATCGATCCGTTCTCCTGTATAATCAGGGAAGATTCGGTCGGGGGTTCACTAAATGGCTGTCAGTGCAGCAGAAGAGGACCAAAGATGCAAAGTTCTGTGAGGGAAGATCATATGACCAGGCAGTCACTAGATACAATTGTTGCTCTGCTAGAGAGAGGGCAGGGCTCAAAAAGGGGTATGCAATTGCCATGTTCAGAAGAGGAAAGGGATGTGACTTTGTAAATGGTTGCTATAGAACAAAACATGCTTTTTAAAAGATCAATATTTCTCATAGTACAGAACTGATTTATTTAAAAACACCATGTAGCAATAGCTTGGTCCTGCATTAAAACATGCTTATTTTCTTTTGCCACCTAGAGGAGGAAAGAGGGAGGACAAGGACTCTAACCTAAAGATATAACTGATCTCCAGTTGTATATATGTCCCCTCAAATCTCCATCCAAATAAATTAGGGAGAGATGCCTGTGCTGAAAAATGAAACATATCTGGGTACCATGGGAGATATGCTAATATATATATACAAATATATTTAAATAGTCACCATGTTAAAATATATCCATAAAACCAATTAGTTTAAATTCCCTGTGATGAAGGGGGTACCAGTGGCAGACCCAACGATTAGAACCCACACCCTCCCATGCAGGCGGCTTGCTCCCTTACATGAAGCCTTTATAAGATGCTTCAGATCCAGGCTACATGAATCCTCACTTTTTATAATACCGACATAGGGTTAGGGTCAGTTATTTTGCTTTGTATTCTTCAGTTTACTTAGCCCACAATTTACAGAATAGCGGCATGTAGACACAGACGGTGATCTGCCCAATCCGTTTCTGGATTTTTTTCACATTTTCAACCAAATCCATTTTGCGGTGTAAAATCCGCAAACGGATTTGGTCGGTTTTAATCTGCGCGGAGTCATCAAAAACCGCCATTGATACAACCCGTCAGGGCCGCCAACAGAAATTTTGGAGCCCAGGAACAATGAAAGGAGCAGCCCCCCCCCCCCCGCCCAACGCATGCGCACCTACCACGGAAAAATATTGTTTAGCGCGCAACTTTTACTTACGTTCTCGAATTTAAGACGGAAAAAACAATTAGAATGCAACGAATACACCCCCACACCCCCAAACAACAAAATACCCCCCACACCCCCCCCCCCAGTACATAACAAATAAAACCCCCACCCCCAACACCACAAAAAACACCCCACCCCCCCAAAAAAAAAAAAACCAAAACCCAAATACTATAAAAATACCCCACCCCCAACCATATAAAAAACAACCACCACACCACAATCCTTAAAAGATATAACCCCAAACACCCCACAATCCAACACCCACCCCCCCCAATCCAAAACAGAACCCCACCCCCCCAATACAAAATATACCCCCACCCCCCCAATACTCTAAAATATACCATAACCCCCCCCCAATACATATAAAAAAACCCCCCCCCCATCTCTCAAACATTACCCCCCCCCCCATACATATAAAAATACACCCCCACCCCCCAATAAAAATAAAAATATACCCCCAATACAAATAAAAATCAGACTTACCTTGTGGATGGTCTCAGGTCAGACCTGGTGGCTGCAGGGGGGCCGGTGGCTGGGGGGTGGGCCGATGGGCAGGTGCCTGCGGGAGGGCCAGTGGCTTAGGGCCAGGGGTGTGGTGGCTGCTACGGGGGAAGGGGGGGGGGCGTTGCTGCGGGAGGGCCAGTGGCTGCGAAGGGGGGGCGTTGCTGCAGGGGGGCATGGGCGCTGCTAGGGGGGCCTTGCTGCGGGAGGGCAGGTGGCTGCAAAGGGTTGGGGGCTTTGCTACGGGGGCCAATAGGCCGGTGGCTGCAGAATGGCTGGGGGGGGGGGCTACGCAGGTACCAGCAGTTGGCCGCCCAGCTCTCCCCCTCTGCAGGTTCAGTCGTCTCCACGAGTGTCTGATGCTGACTGCGCGCGTCCTGAAGCTTAGCCCAGCTGACTTCCGGCGCTGGCTTAGCCATGACTTCCGGCGCTGGCTTAGCCCAGCGACTTCCGGCCTGATGTCAGAGAGACCTGTCACTGTTGTGCCATGCAGCCACACTGCATTTTTTTAAATACCGGATATGGCCGCACAGAGGGCCAGAGCTGGGCCGCCTGACTCAGCATGATCAACCCCGGCAGCCCCCCCCTGTTGGCGGCCCACAACCCGGGGACGATTGAAGAATCCATCCACGGATTCAGCAAGCTGTTGGCGGATTCTTCTAGAACGGGTCGCAGAATCGGCGGAGCGTATTGGTAATAATAATTTTAAAAATCCGCAAAACGCCCTTTTGAGATTGGTCCGCGGAAATCCGGCGAACAAAGGAACCGTCCCACCCGCTCGCAATCCAAATCCGCCCACAAATGTCCCATCTCTATACATGACACCCGCGCCCGGTTAGGGGGACCAAACTAAAACCGTGTTCTACTTTTGCTCACAAATGTCTGAGTGGGCCCTTTCCCAGTCAGGACCCATGTATTAAAACCGCTGCTTTGACAGGTTAAAACTCCCGAGGTGACTGATGCCGAAGGATAACTGAGGCATAATATTTAGCACAAAGGAATAAGACAAATCTCATTTTCATGTCTTTGGCATAGAAGCAAATGACATTTACTTTCCATTTTAAAGCCACATTCATATGTAAGCGTTTGTATTTACATAGAAACATAGACTGTACGGTAGATAAGAACCATGTGACCCCCCGTGTCTCCCCCCCCACCGTGTCTGCCCTGCCCCCCCCCGTGTCTGCCCCTCACCGTGTCTGCCCCCCCCGTGTCTGCCCCACCGTTCTGCCCTCACTGTCTGCCCCCCACTGTCTGCCCCCACTGTCTGGCCCCCACCGTGTCTGGCCCCCCCGTGTCTGGCCCCCGTGTCTAACCCCCCCGTCTGCCCCCACCGTGTCTGCCCCCCGGTCTGCCCCACCCCTCCTGCCCATTTTCTCTGTGTAAACCTCAGACCCTATCTGATCTTGGCTTTCTATTGGATTTACTCCATGGAGATTTTCACGCATAAGTTACTGAGTATCACCCTCCCCCTCCCAGTGACTCCCTAAAAATCTCATTGATTGTCTCAGACCAGATACCTGTGGCCAGGGGGAAAGTTACTTTATTTCCTTAAGCTTCGGGCGCCCAAAATGTAATTGTGAGCATTTTGTAGCAGACAATTCTGTCTATTTCTGTATCGTTCCCATCGCCGCACACTCACACTCACACTCAACCACACTCAATAAATCTGATCTCAACTATCGCACAAAATGAAGTGACTGGAGACAATACATTTCAGTTACAAATAAATTAGGTAGTAACATGGCTACAGCCCTCCTTGCCAATTATAATTAATGTGACTGTTATCACATTTCTAGGTTACTTTCCTTGTTAACCCTTTCACCCCAGACGCACCAGATCCACAAGCGTGTCTGGCCGCAGGCGGTGAAAGGCTTCCGGTTATGTCCACTTTGAGCACGCGGTGCATGTGATGCTGCTCCCTGGCAGGCACGGAGAGTTCCCGGTGTCGCTGCTCGCATCGAGAGATTACTGCTCTGTGCACCATATCACCGGATTCCCCACAAGTCGCTCGCGTGGCGTCCTGTCACAGCGACGGAGCAACATTAAAGCTCGGGAAATGAAGCCATCAAAAGCAATTGCGGAGCAGCTCGGCTGCCTACCGCATTTCCATCTGACACGGAGAGGGAAAAATTGAGAGCGCGGCAGGAACGCGGACGAACGCGCAGGAACGCGGCAGAAGCGGCAGGAACGCGGCAGGAACGAGAACGCGGCAGGAACGCTGCAGGAACCGGCAGGAACGCCAGGAACGGCAGGAACCGCAGACGCAGAACGCGCAGGAACTCGGCGTACGCGCTACGGTTTGTTTGCAGATATCTCCTAAAAGAGAAATGAAGCAACGGAAAGGTGGTGATATCAATGTATATATCCTCCGAGGCTGATACAAGCTAGGCGTGATTACAAGCGAGGCGTGATACAAAGCGAGGCGTGATACAAAGCGAGGCGTTAATCCTGCAGGGAGGAATGAGGGCATATATTTTGCTCTTTGTCAAAGTGACCATGCTACATAGTATAATGGTACTGAGTGCCTGCATACTTCATGTCTAATACTGATAATCCAGACACTGGGAGGTATTATCCTTCCTGCTATATAGCAGGGAGCTCAACTTCAGTCCTCTAGCCCCCCCCCCCTCCCTGAACAAGATTTTCAGGATATCCCTACTTCAGCACAGCTGGCTCAATCAGTGGTTCAGTCTTCGAGTGCACCATCTGTGCTGAGGCAGAGATGTCCTGAGAACCTGACCTGTTGGGGGGGTCTTGAGAACTGGAGTTGCTCCCCCCTGGTCTATATCACAATGATCTTGAAAGGGGGAGTAAGATTCAGCAGTATTCCTCATGCCCTGCCTCTGCTCACACACCGTGTCCTCTCCCGTTTAGTGGCCCTGTAAGACCAGCTTTACCTGTTAAACACGATGTCGTTGTGTGTGTTCAGCTGCACGTTATGGGACTTCCATAGGGATTGCTTGGAAGTTTCTCCATCCACCATGAGGAGAGGAACTGCAGATGTAGCAAGACATAGGCCGTGATTATAGTGACGGCGACGCGACGTCGCCCGAAAACAAAAGCATTTCCGCTGCGAGCTCTTATAGTGCGCGCAACGGAGACGGAGCGATGTCGCCATCGCGAAAACTGTTAGCCGGCAAAATTTGATTTTTCAAGGGCTGTCACGTGGCGGCCCTTGAACCAATCAAATTGCCGGAATTATGCGACACCGCCGCCCAGCAAAATCTAACTTTCGCCAGTGGCGACGGCGACGGGTGACGTCGCCATCTACGGCACTATAGGCATGGCTTTAGGGGCCTATGTTATAAGCCACTTATCGAGCACTTATCGGCCAAAATACCTACTGCTATTCAGTAAGCCTCGATAAGTGGGCGATAAAGGCATAAATCGGCCAAAATTTCAGCCATCATAAAAAGATCGCCGGGTGAGCGGCAATAAGCCACTTATCGGCAGTTTCTGAAACTCATGCAATTCTAGTAGCCACGATTAGGTTATCGAGGCTTATCGCGGCTCTAGAATGGCGAGTTTCTCCCAAAATCCTCACGCCAGGAAAAGTTGGCGTGAGGCTGCTGAGAAGCTGCTGAGAAGCGGCGATACAGGACTTAGAAAAAAAAGCATTTCTCCTGCATCGAATTGATGCCGGGAGTCTCCGGAGCGGATATCGATTCATATCAGCACGGAGACCCTCGGCATGAATCCCATGCAATAAAAATGCATTTACACGCAACTTCATTACCTTAGCGGCTAACCTCACTTTAAGGGATGATGTCACATCCTTTTGAACTAATGTAACCTATCACATGGTACAGCAACCAATGGGATTGTCTTGAATCCCATTGGCTGTAATACCGTGTGATATAGTTATATGGTTTTAAGGATGTGACATACCTCCCTTGGAGATTTCGTCACATCCTTAAAAAAAGAAAAAGAGGCGGGCACATGATACAGCGTCCAATTGGATTGGAGCTGTACCATCTGACCATAAAATGTGATGTCACAGGCAATATATAAGGCCTGTACGTCTCATTTTACCTCAAGAAGCCGACGTGAGAACACCCTGTTGTGGATTTACCATGGGGTTTTGTATTGCCAGATGAAGAAAGAAGATTACAGGAAAGAAGAAAATAATGACAGATGAAGAAAGAAGACGGTGATAGAAGATAAAAGAAAGAAGGTTTTTTTTACCTGATGCTGGTCTTCAAGGTGGAAGGCGTTGAATTGCGGGTGATGACGTCGCAGTACGAGAGCTTGCAGATACAACGGGATTCGGAGGGTGAAGACTTCTAAAGGTAAGAGAAATATTGAATGTATGTAAATGCCTTTTTTTAATTCTTTTTCATTGTATTTATTTTTATGTTTGTGATTGCCCATTGACTATGCCAATCAATGGGTATTGGGTGGGTATAGTGGTCCCGGGGTGGGTGGTTATACCTCCCGGGTGAGTAGCGGGAGAGGGTGGGTTAACCCCTTAATTACTATAGCGGTTATTAACCGCTAAGGTGATTAAGGGGTTAGGGGCCATTAGATTGTATTTTTTCATGTTTTCTTGCTGGCATCGGAGGACATGGACCTGCAGTATGCTGACGAGGACGCAGGGGTGATGGCAGGGGTAAATAGAAAGGTTTATTTACTTTATTTATTGCTGGCTGGCTAATGTTTTATTTTATTCCCACGGTCACGTGACGCAGTACATTTAAATGCATAGGAGATACTGGCACCCGGGGCCTGTATCTCGGAAAGCAGGGGGTCCCCGGACCTGAAATCAACGCGGTTCAACGCGGAGACCCCCTACTACAATACACTATTATTACATTTTAAATTAAAAAACATTAATTTCGGCGAGATTTGCGCAGGGAGAGGTAGCTTTCTGTCTGCTGCTGAAAGAAATCGCCGGGTAAGGCCTTTTGAGAGAGGGGATCATCACGTCGCCGGTTACTCACCAGTTTTGTGAATTTTGCTATCACAGGTAATCGAGGCTTTCTGATACCGTGATAGCAACGCTCAGAAAACTGGCGAATTAAATGGCCCAGTGACTGTTTTAATGAACGCTTATAGCATAGGACCCTTATTGTCTTCAATGCTGCTGCCAAGCTCAGTCATGGCACCAAAGGATTACCGCTGCGGGGTCCCATTCCGAAGGATGGGCCCCCTGCATCTCCATCAGGGCAGAAACTGTCCCTGGTGCCGCGGACTTTTAATGGTTCGTCCACGATGCCAAGGACAATAAGTCTGGCTACATCGGTGGTGGGACCTACTTTTATAGGCAAGATGTTGTAGGGTCTGTAACTGTATATGTAAGATTATAGGCCAATTCTTGACATGTTTATTTGCTTCTGAAATAATAGATAAATATCATGTCCAGGCAGAGTTACGGGCACTCTGTCTGCTGGTCAGGCTATTGTGCATTTTTTGTAGCAAACAATCCATACCTTTGGAACTAGATACCACCAAATAACCCAATATATACTTAGGCAGCCGTTTCTCTAGAGCGTAAAACACTCATATAAGTATATCTTTCAAATAGTCATTGTTTCTGTAACCAGTAGTGGTGAGCAACTGAGAAAATAATGCTTCTTTCACTGGACATACAGTATACGGAACCTGCTTGGTGCACACAGGCAGGTCTTCAATGCCTCAATGTGGTTATTATAATCGACTGAGTGGTGGCAAATGTGTCAAGCAGAGAACAACATGCAGCAGAACATAACAATGCTAAGCTTAAAACAAAATAACACCCGAGTCTCCTTGCTGTGCTCAAATCTCAGTTTGAGAAAGGTTGAGCCTCATCTCTCCAGAGAAGAAGAAAACCAGTAGGGGACTGTTCCAAGACTGTTCAGAAAAGATTATTTGAGCCGAACCCTGTGTACTCTAGGAGGTAAAATCTTTCAAATCTGCAGTCTAAACCCAACGGTCTGCCTTGTACCCAATAGCTAAGATCATGAAAGAAGTCAAATGGGATCTAACCCCAGTGTGACATGCTTTGTGTTCGCACACAGGCCTCTGATGTTCCGACGCATGAGCATAGCTGGAGAGAAAATGGTCTGAATCGCGTTGTATCGCTCTGCATATCTGAATGTAGAAAAACAACCTTGGAACATTTTGTAATTAACTGTATTTAGCATCTCTACTACATTATGACATTTATAATTAAATACTATCTGAAGATAATATGGTAGAAATAGGGTTTTAGATAGATACGCTTTAAAAGGAAAATTAACAGTTTCCCAGAGAATTCTACAATGGTATGAATTGAACTCAATTTGCTGATACAAACATTTCACACCCACCACACACACACAACACACCACACATTCCACACACACACACACACACACACACACACACACACATATATAGCAAATGGAAATATTACTGTGTGCTCATTCACATGTCTTAGACAGGTCTGCAACCCTGCCTTTCACCAGTATCACCCAGCATACAGTGCTCCCACTGCAGCAAGGGATTCTGGGAAATGACATGCAAATGAGCACACAGCACACCTTTTGCTTCAAATCCATATAACATGGACCCCTTTAAGCTTATGCCTGCTGCATTGCACAGCTTTAAAGCCCAGCCTGGGTTAATATATATATATATATATATATAACATTATTTTTACATGACAACTAGTCCTTATATCAAATGGCAAGAATAGTTCTCATGAATAATTGTATTACTTGTTGTTAATAATGCCACTATCGACCTTTCCCACTGTATTTTGTAAATTAAAAAGATTCTTCACATTGAGAATTCAAATATTATTACACTGATACCCATTCAAATGATGTCTGTATGCAAGAAACAATAATAAAATTAAGTACCTCTTGGCGAGCCACAGTTCTACTAACACTACAAGCCTAAGGTTTTCATGGTGATTCATATTTTTCATATTCAGTATGTAGCAAAACTAGAAATGACTATACCAAGAATTGTTATAGATAAGACCCTAGGACACGGAGTTTCCGAGTCTGTCTCTACTGGAGATGTGGTCAGTCTGATGTCTCTGCTCCCTAAAGTACCGATGTATCAGACATTACTGCTCCCTAAAGTAGGGGGGGGGGGCGTTGCTGCGGGAGGGCCAGTGGCTGCGAAGGGGGGGCGTTGCTGCAGGGGGGCAGTGGGCGCTGCTAGGGGGGCCGTTGCTGCGGGAGGGCAGGTGGCTGCAAAGGGGGTTGGGGGGCTTTGCTACGGGGGGCCAATAGGCCGGTGGCTGCAGAATGGCTGGGGGGGGGGGCTGACGCAGGTAACAGCAGTTGCCGCCGGCCCAGCTCTCCCCCTCTGCAGGTTCAGTCTGTCCCACGAGGTGTCTGATGCTGACGCGCGCCTGAAGCTTAGCCCAGCTGACTTCCGGCGCTGGCTTAGCCCAGCTGACTTCCGGCGCTGGCTTAGCCCAGCTGACTTCCGGCGCTGATGTCAGAGAGACCTGTCACTGTGTGCCATGCAGCCACACTGCATTTTTTTAAATGACACGGATATGGCCGCACAGAGGGCCCAGGCTGGGCCGCCTGACTCACGGGATGACAACCCCGGCAGCCCCCCCCTGTTGGCGGCCCTACAACCCGTGGACGGATTTGAAGAATCCAGTCCACGGATTCAGCAAGCTGTTGGCGGATTCTTAAGAACGGGTCGCAGAATCGGCGGAGCGTATTGGTAATAATAATTTTAAAAATCCGCAAAACGCCCTTTTTGAGATTGGTCCGCGGAAATCCGTGGGCGAACCAAAGGAACCGTCCCACCCGCTGCAGATCCAAATCCGCCCACAAAATTGTCCCATCTCTATACATGACACCCGGCGCCCGGTTAGGGGGACCAAACTAAAACCGTGTTTCTACTTTTGCTCACAAATGTCTGAGTGGGCCTCTTTCCCAGTCAGGACCACCATGTATTAAAACCGCTGCTTTGACAGGTTAAAACTCCCGTAGGTGACTGATGCCGAAGGATAACTGAGGCATAATTATTTAGCACAAAGGAATAAGACAAATCTCATTTTCATGTCTTTGGCATAGAAGCAAATGACATTTACTTTCCATTTTAAAGCCACCATTCATATGTAAAGGCGTTTGTATTTACATAGAAACATAGACTGTGACGGTAGATAAGAACCATGTGACCCCCCGTGTCTGCCCCCCACCGTGTCTGCCCCCCCTGTCTGCCCCACCCCTCTCTGCCCATTTTCTGCTGTAAAACCTCAGACCCTATCTGATCTTTGGCTTTCTATTGGATTTACTCCATGGAGATGTTGCACAGCATAATGTTACTGAGTATCACCCTCCCCCTCCCAGTGACTCCCTAAAAATCTCATTGATTGTCTCAGACCAGATACCTGTGGCCAGGGGGAAAGTTACTTTATTTCCTTAAGCTTCGGGCGCCAAAATGTAATTGTGAGCATTTTGTAGCAGACAATTCTGTCTATTTCTGTATCGTTCCCATCGCCGCACACTCACACTCACACTCACACTCACACTCAATAAATCTGATCTCAACTATCGCACAAAATGAAGTGACTGGAGACAATACATTTCAGTTACAAATAAATTAGGAGTAACATGGCTACCAGCCCTTCCTTGCCAATTATAATTAATGTGACTTGTTATCACATTTCTAGGTTACTTTCCTTGTTAACCCTTTCACCCCCAGACGCACCAGATCCACAAGCCGTGTCTGGCCGCAGGCGGTGAAAGGCTTCCGGTTATGTCTCACTGTTGAGCACGCGGTGCAGTGTGATGCTGCTCCCTGGCAGGCACGGAGAGTTCCCGGTGTCGCTGCTCGCATCGAAGAGATTACTGCTCTGTGCACCATATCACCGGATTCCCACAAGTCGCGCTGCGTGGCGTCCTGTCACAGCGACAGGAGCAACATTAAAGCTCGGGGAAATGAAGCCATCAAAAGCAATTGCAAGGAGCAGCTCTGGCCTACCGCATTTCCATCTGGACACGGAGAGGGGAAAAATATGAGAGCGCGGCAGGAACGCGGCAGGAACGCGGCAGGAACGCGGCAGGAACGCGGCAGGGGACACGCTGCAGGATGAGGAACGCGGCAGGAACTGCGGCAGGAAGGACGGCAGGCAGCGGAACGTAAACGCGCAGGAACGGGAGGGGAAGTGGCGGCGCGCGTAACGGTTTGTGTGCAGATATCCTCCTAAGAAGGAGAAATGAAGGCAACGGAAAGGTGTGATATACAATGTATATCCATCCGGAGGCGTGATACAAAGCGAGGCGTGATACAAAGCGAGGCGTGATACAAAGCGAGGCGTGATACAAAGCGAGGCGTGATACAAAGCGAGGCGTTTGATACAAAGCGAGGCGTGATACAAAGCGAGGCGTGATACAAAGGAGGCGTTAATCCTGCAGGGAGAATGAGGGTCATATAATTTTGCTTCTTTGTCAAAGTGACCCTATGCTACATATATAATGGTACTAGAGTGCCGCATACTTCAGTCTAATACTGATAATCCAGACACTGGAGGTGATTATCTTCTGCTATCTAGGCAGGAGCTCAACCTTCAGTCCTCTACCCCCCCCCCTCCCTGAACAAGATTTTCGGATATCCCTACTCAGCACAGCGGCTCAATCAGTGGTTCAGTCTTCGAGTGGCCACCATCTGTGCTGAGGCAGAGATGTCCTGAGAACCTGACCTGTTGGGGGGGTCTTGAGAACTGGAGTTGTCTCACCCCTGGTCTATATCACAATGATCTTGAAAGGGGAGTAAGATTCAGCAGTATTCCTCATGCCCTGCCTCTGCTCACACCACCGTGTCCCTCTTTCCGCTTTAGCCTGTAAGACCAGCTTACCTGTTAAAAACGATGTCGTTGTGTGTTCAGCTGCACGTTATGGGACTTCCAATGGATTGCTTGGAAGTTTCTCCATTCCCATGAGGAAGGAACTGGCAGATGTAGCAAGAACATAGGCCGTGATTATAGTGACGGGAGACGCACGTCGCCCAAAACAAAAGCATTTCCGCTGCGAGGCTCTTAGTGCGCGCAACGGAGACGGGCGATGTCGCCATCGCGAAAACTGTTAGCCGGCAAAATTTGATTTGTTCAAGGGCTGTCACTTGGGCCCTTGAACCAATCAAATTGCCGGAATTTGATAGCGACAACCGCCCGCCCAGCAAAATCTAACTTTCGCCAGTGCGACGGCGACGGGTGACGTCGCCATCTACGGCACTATAGGCATGGCTTTAGGTGGCCTATGTTATAAGCCACTTATCGAGCACTTATCGGCAAAATACCTATCTGCTATTCAGTAAGCCTGATAAGTGGGCATAAAGGCATAAATCGGCCAAAATTTCAGCCATCAAAAAGATCGCGCCCGGGAGTCGGCAATAAGCCACGTCGGCAGTTTCTGAAACTCATGCAATTCTAGTAGCACGATTAGGTTTATCGAGGCTTATCGCGGCTCTAGATGGCGAGTTTCTCCCGCCCAAAATCCTCACCCAGGAAAGTTGGCGTGAGGCTGCTGAGAAGCTGCTGAAGAAGCGTCGCGATACAGGACTTAGAAAAAAAAGCATTTCTCCTGCATTCCCTCATCGATTGATGCCGGGAGTCTCCGAGCGGATATCGATTCATATCAGCACGGAGACACCTCGGCATGAATCCCATGCAATAAAATGCAGTTACCGCGAACTATTCATTACCTTAGGGCTTAACCTCACTTTAAGGGATATGTCACATCCTTTTGAACTAATGTAACCTATCACATGGACAGCAACCAATGGGATTGTCTTGAATCCCATGGCTTTGTAATACCGTGTGATATATTTAATGGTTTTGAGGATGTGACATACTCCCTTGGAGATTTCGTCACATCCTAAAGAAAAGAAAAGAGGCGGTGCACATGATTACAGCGTCCATTGGATTGGAGCTGTACCATCTGACCATAAAATGTGATGTCACAGGAATATTATAGGCCTGTACGTCTCATTTTACCTCCAAGAAGCCGCTTAAACACCCTGTGTTTGGGATTTACCATGGGGTTTTGTATTGCAGATGGAGAGAAAGAAGATTACGGGAAAGAAGAAATAATGACAGATGAAGACAGAAGACGGTGATAGAAAGATAAAGAAGAAGGTTTTTTTTTACCTGATGCTGGGTCTTCAAGTGAAGGCGTTGAATTGGCGGGTGATGTGGACTGTCGCATGTACGAGAGCTTGCAGATACAACGGGATTGGGAGGGTGAAGACTTCTAAGGTAGAGAATTTGAATGTATGTAATGCCTTTTTTTATTCTTTTTCATTTAATTATTTTTTTATGTTGTGATTGCCCATTGACTAGCCAATCAATGGGTATTGGGGTGGGTATGAGTGTCCCGGGGTGTGGTTGTATACCTTCCCGGGTGAGTAGTCCTGGGAGAGGGTGGGTTAACCCCTTATTACTTAGCGGTTTATTACCCTAAGGTGATTAGGGTTAGGGGCCATTAGATGTATTTTTTTCATGTTTTCTGCGCATCGGAGGACATATGGACCTGCATATGCGACGAGGACGCAGGGGGTGATGGGCAGGGGTAAATAGAAGGTTTTATTTACTTTTTTTATTGCTGGCTGGCTAATGTGTTTATTTTATTTCCCACTGTCACGTGACGCAGTACATTAAATGCATAGGAGATACTGGCACCCGGACGGGGGCCTGTATCTCGAAAGCAGAGGGGTCCCCGGACCTGAATCAACGCGGTTCAACGCGGAGACCCCCTACTACAATACACTATTATACATTAAATTAAAAAACATTAATTTCGGCGAGATTTGCGCAGGGAGAGGTAGCTTTCTGTCTGCGTGCTGAAAGAAATTCGCCGTAAGGCCTTTGAGAGAGGGGATCATCACGTCGCCGTGTTACTCACCAGTTTTTGTGAATTTTGCTTATCACAGGTAATCGAGGCTTTCTGATACCGTGATAGCAACGCTCAGAAAAACTGGCGAATTAAATGCCCAGTGACGTTTAATAATGACGCTTATAGCTAGGACCCTTATTGTCTTCACATGTGCTGCTGCCAACTCAGTCATGGCACCAAAGTTACCGCTGGCGGGGTCCCATTCCGAAGGATGGGCCCCTGCATCTCCATCAGGGCAGAAACTGTCCCTGTGCCGTCGGACTTTTAATGGTTTCGTCCACGATCCAGGCATAAGTCTGGCTACAGTCGGTGGTGGGACCTACTTTTTAGAGGCAAGGATGTTGTAGGGTCTGTAACTGTATATGTAAGATATAGGCCAATTCTTGACATGTTTATGTGCTTCGATAAATAGATAAATACATCATGTCCAGCAGAGTTACGGGCACCTGTCTGCTGTCAGGCTATGTGCATTTTTTGTAGCAAACAATCCTACACCTTGGAACTAGATACCACCAAACTAAACCCATATAATACTTAGGCAGAGTCCGTTTCTCTAGAGCGTAAAACACTCATAAGTATATTTCTTTCAAATAGTCATTGTTTTCTGTACCAGTAGTGGGGTGAGCAACTGAAGAAATAATGCTCTTCATTTCACTGGACTTACAGTATACGGAACCTGATGCGGTGGCAACACAGCAGGTCTTCAATGCCTCAATGTGGTTTATTTATATCGACTGAGTGGTGGCAAATTGTCAAGCAGAGACGGAACATGGCAGACAGAACATAAAACATGCTATAGCTTAAAACAAATACATCACCCGAGTCTCCTTGCTGTGCTCAAATCTCAGTTTGAGAAGGTTGAGCCTCTCTCTCCAAGAAAAGAAACCAGTAGGGACTGTTCCAAGACTGTTCAGAAAAGGATTTATTTGAGCCGAACCCTGTGTTGTAGCTAGGAGGTAAAATTCTTTCAAATCTGCAGTCAAACCCAACGGTCGGCCTTGTACCCAATAGCTAAGATCATGAAAGAAGTCAAGGGATCCTAACCCAGTGTGACTGATCTTGTGTGTCGCACACAGGCCTCTGATGTTCCGACGGCATGAGCATATCTGGAGAGAAAATGGTCTGAATCGCGTGTATCGCTCTGCATATAATGTAGAAAAACAACCTTGGAACATTTGTAATTAACTGTATTTAGAATTACTCGTACTACAGTTATGACATTTATAATAATACTATCTGAAGATAATATGGTAGAAATAGGGGTTTTAGATAGATACGCTTTAAAAGGAAAATTAACGGTTTCCAGCCCAGAATAGTCTACAATGGTATGAATTGAACTCAATTTGGCTGAACAAACACACACACACACCACCACACACACACACACCCCCACACCACACACACAACAAAACCACACCACCACACACACACACCACCACCCCCACCCACA
Source organism: Ascaphus truei (assembly GCA_036426205.1). NCBI lineage: Eukaryota > Metazoa > Chordata > Amphibia > Anura > Ascaphidae > Ascaphus > Ascaphus truei. The sequence continues at coordinate 26,005 of WSYH01007233.1, forward strand.
CACACACACACACACACCACACACACACACTATATAGCAAATGGAAATATTCTGTGTGCTCATTCACTGTCTTAGACAGGTCTGCAACCCTGCCTTTCACCAGTATCACCCCAGCATACAGTGCTCCCACTGCAGCAAGGGATTCTGGGAAATGACATGCAAATGAGAGCACCCAGCACACTTTTGCTTCAAATCCATATAACATGGACCCCTTTAAACTTATCCTGCTGCATTGCACAGCTTAAAAGCCCAGCCTGGGTAATATTTATATATTATATATAACATTATTTTTATTACATGACAACTAGTCCTTATATCCAACTGGCAAGAATAGTTCTCATGAATAATTGTATTACTTGTTGTTAATAATGCCACTATCCGACCTTTCCCACTGTATTTTGTAAAATTAAAAAGATTCTTCACATTGAGATTCAATATTATTACAACTGATACCCATTCAAATGATGTCTGTAGGCAAGAAAACATAATAAAATTAAGTACCTCTTGGCGAGCCCACAGTTTCTACAACACTACAAGCCTAAGGTTTCATGGGTATCATATTTTTTCATATTCAGTATGTAGCAAAACGAGAAATACATCCAAACAAATTGTTCTACTATACAGACATCCCTGACCAAAAGCAACCCAGAAAACACCCGGTAGTTTCCGAGTCTGTCTTCAGATGGGATCTGATGTCCTGCTCACTAAGATACCGTTATCATAATTACTGCTCCTAAAGTAACCGATTGTATCAGACATTACTCGCCTGCATCCTAAAGTCCCGATGTATCAGACCATTTACTGCTCCATAAGTCAGTACCGATGTACCAGACATTACGGCTCCAATAAAGTACCGATGTATCAGACAATTAAGTACTGCTCCCTAAAGTACAGATGTATCAGACTTACTGCTCCCTAAAAGTAACCGATGTTCAGACTATTACTGCTCCCTAAAGTACCTTGATGATCAGTCATTATGCTCCCCTAAAGTACCTGTACTATCTAAGCCCATTACGTGCTCCCCTAAAGTACCGATGTACCAGACATTACTGACCTCCACATGAGTTACATCATTTTGCCGATGTACCAGACATGAACTGCTCCCAAAGTACCCCGTATGTATCAACTACATTACTGCTCCCTAAAGTACCGATGTCTCAGACCATTACTGCCGCTCCCTCAAGTACCATGTATCTCAGGACTTAATACTAGCTCCCTAAAGTACCCGATTTATCAGACATTACTGCTTCCCTAAAGTACCGGCCCAGAGACATTACTACTGCTCCATAAAGTACCGATGTATCAGCACTGACTGCCCCTAATACAATTATCAGACTTACTGCTCCCTAAAGTACCGATGTATCAGACATTATGCTCCCTAAGTACCAGATGTATCATCATTACTGCTCCCTAAAGTACCGATGTATCAGACATTTACTGCTCCCTAAAGTACCGATGTATCAGACATTACTGCTCCCTAAAGTACAGATGTATCAGACATATGCTCCCTAAAGTACCGATGTACAGTCCGACATTACTGCTCCCTAAAGTACCGATGTATCAGACTTACTGCTCCCCTAAAGTACCGATTGCCGATCTACGACATTACTGCTCCTTAAGTAACGATGTATCGACATACTGCTCCTAAGTACGTGTATCAGACATTACTGACTCCCCTAAAGTACCGATGTATCAGACATTACTCTTCTCCCAAAGTACCGATGTATCAGACAGTACTGCTCCCTTGTCCCTAAGTCCGCTGTCAGACATTACTGCTCCCTAAAGTACCGATGCCTCAGACATTACTGCTCCCTAAGTACCTGATGTACAGCATACTGCTCCCTAAAGTACCGATGTATCAGACTTACTGGCTCCCTAAAGTAACCGATGTATCATACATTACTGCTCCCTAAAGTATCCGATGTTCAGAACATTACTGCTCTAAAGACCGATTGTACAGACATTACTGCTCCTAAAGTACCGATGTATCATACATTACTGCTCCCTAAAGTACGATGTATCAGACATTACTATGCTCCCTAAAGTACCGATGTACTCAGACATACTGCTCCTAAAGTACCGATGTATCAGACATTACGCTCCCTAAAGTACCGATGTATCAAACATACTGCTCCCTAAAGTAACCGATGTATCAGACATTACTGCTCCCTAAAGTACCGATGTAAAATTAGCTCCCTAAAGACGATGTACCAGACATTACTGCTCCCTAAAGTACGATGTATCAGACATTACTGCCTCCCTAACGTACCGATGTAAATCAACATTACTGTCCCTAAGTACCGATGTATCACGACATACTGCTCCTAAGTACCGATGTACCAGACATTACTGCTCCCTAAAGTACCGATGTATCAGACATTACTGCTCCCTAAAGTACCGATGTATCAGACATTACTGCTCCCTAAAGTACCGATGTATCAGACATTACTGCTCCCTAAAGTACCGATGTATTAGACATTACTGCTCCTTAAAGTACCGATGTATCAGACATTACTGCTCCCTAAAGTACCGATGTATCAGACATTACTGCTCCCTAAAGTACCGATGTATCAGACATTACCTGTCTCCCTAAAGTACCGATGTATCAGACATTACTGCTCCCTAAAGTACCGATGTATCAGCATACTGCTCCCTAAAGTACCGATGTATCAGACTTACTGCTCCCTAAAGTACACCGAGTGTATCAGACATTACTGCTCTAAAACCAGTTACCGATGTATCAGACATTACTGCTCCCTAAGGCCCGTGTATCAGACATTACTGCTCCTTTAAAGTACCGATGTATCAGACATTACTGCTCCCTAAAGTACCGATGTACTCAGACATTACTGCTCCCTAAAGTTACGTACCGATGTATCAGACATACTGCTCCCAAGTCAGATGTATCAAACATTACTGCTCCCAAAGTACCGATTATTCAGACATTACGGCTCCCTAAAGTACCGATGTATCAGACATTACTGCTCCCTAAAGTACCGATGTATCAGACATTACTGCTCCCTAAAGTTATCCGCTCGTATCTGACATTACTGCTCCCTAAAGTACGATGTATCAGACATACTGCTCCCTAAAGTAACCACGATGTATCAGACATTACGGCTCCCTAGTACCGATGTATCAGACATTATGCTCCCTAAAGTACCGATGTCATCAGACATTACTATGACTCTCCTAAATACCGATGTCTAGACATTACTGCCCTTAAAGTACCGATGTATCAGACATTACTGCTCCCTAAAGTACCGATGTATCAGACATTACTGCTCCCTAAAGTACCGATGTATAGATATTCTCCCTAAGTACCGATGTCTCAGACATTACTGCTCCTTAAAGTACCGTGTATCAGACATTACTGCTCTCCCTAAAGTACCGATGTATCAGACATTACTGCTCGCCCTAAAGTACCGAGTGTATCAGACATTACTGCTCCCTAAAGTACCGATGTATCAGACATTACTGCTCCCTAAGTACCGATGTATCAGTCATTACTGCTCCCTAAAGTACCGATGTATCAGACATTACTGCTCCCTAAAGTACCGAGTATCAGACATTATGCTCCCTAAAGTACCGATGTACAGACATACTGTCCCTAAAGTACCGATGTTCAACATTACTGTCCCTAAGTACCGATTACTAGACAGTACTACTGCTCCCTAAGTACCGATGTATCAGACATTACTGCTCCCTAAAGTACCGATGTAAACAGGTCCAGTACATTACTGCTCCTTAAAGTACCGATGTATCAGACATTACTGCTCCCTAAAGTACCGATGTTCAGACTTACTGCTCCCTAAAGTACCGATTTTAGTACATTACTGCTCCTTAAGTACGCAAACGATTATCAGACATTTACTGCTCCCTAAAGTACCGATTATCAGACATTACTGCTCCTATAAGTACCGATGTATCAATACATTACTGCTCCCTAAAGTACTCGAGTAATCAGACATACTGCTCCCTAAAGTACGATGTATCAGTATAACTGCTACCCTAAGTAACCGAGTATTCAGACATTAGACTGTTGCTCCCTAAGTACCGAATGTATCGACATTACTGCTCCCTAAAGTATGCCATTCAACATTACTGCTCCCTAAAGTACCGATGTATAGACATTACTCTGCTCCCTAAGTACCTTGATGTAATCAGACATTACTGCTCCCTAAAGTACCGATGTATTAGACATTACTGCTCCTTAAAGTACCGATGTATCAGACCTTACTGCTCCCTAAAGTACCGATGTATCAGACATTACTGCTCCTAAAGTACCGATGTATCAGACATTACTGCTCCCTAAAGTACCGATGTATCAGACATTACTGCTCCCTAAAGTACTGATGTATCAGACATGACTGCTCCCTAAAGTACCGATGTATCAGACATTACTGCTCCCTAAGTACCGATGCATCAGACATTACTGCTCCCTAAAGTACCGATGCATCAGACATTACTGCTCCCGCAATGCTTTGCATTAACACTGACATGTAAACAATAGTTAAGGAGATAACATGCGTTATTCACCACGTTACTTTGTGCTTTGTTCCGAATTAACGAGGGTAATCACGTCTGCTGCATCCGTATGAGTTATCCGTAGGGTAACTACTTAACGTTACACTTTATAGACACCTTCTTTATACACTTTCTATATCTCATTTTTTTACAGTATTACAAGAAAAATCAATAGTTACAAATATCCCAACCCCTCAAACTATATGTATGTTACCGCTAGGGATTAACATTTATGGGGTCCATGTATCGAGGCAATTTTGGAGCAAAATCAGGGCATTTTAACCCTATACCTACAGTATGCATGAAAGCGGTTTACTCAAATTTTGCCCCATCTGCCCCAGCTTGCACCTTGGGGAGAGTCAGTAGGAGGAGTTGGGGAGAGTTACATGGTGCACAGATTATAATGAGATGTATCACATTCTGCGTCTCTGCCCAGCTTGCACCTTGGGGAGAGTCAGTAGGAGGATTTGGGGGGGAGTTACATGGGGCACAGATTATAATGAGATGTATCACATTCTGCGTCTCTGCCCCAGCTTGCACCTTGGGGAGAGTCAGTAGGAGGAGTTGGGGGAGGAGTTATATGGGGCACAGATTATAATGAGATGTATCACATTCTGTGTCTCTGTCCCAGCTTGCACCTTGGGGAGAGTCAGTAGGAGGAGTTGGGGGAGGAGTTACATGGGGCACAGATTATAATGAGATGTATCACATTCTGCGTCTCTGCCCCAGCATGCACCTTGGGGAGAGTCAGTAGGAGGAGTTGGGGGGAGTTACATAGGGCACAGATTATAATGAGATGTATCACATTCTGCGTCTCTGCCCCAGCTTGCACCTTGGGGAGAGTCAGTAGGAGGAGTTTGGGGGGAGTTACATGGGGCACAGATTATAATGAGATGTATCACATTCTGCGTCTCTGTCCCAGCATGCACCTTGGGGACGGTCAGTAGGAGGAGTTGGGTATTTACATAGGGCAATCATATTCTAATGAGATTAGTCTCACACATGCTGCGTCTCGTCCAGCTTGCCACCTTGGGGAAGTCATTAGGAGGAGTTTTGGGGGGAGTTTACGGGGCAAGATTTAATGAGAGTATACATTCTTCTCTTTGCGCCTGTCCCAGCATGCTCCTTTGGGAGAGTCATAGGAGTTGGGGAGTTACATAGGCACAATTACTGAGATGGTATCCATTTTGCTCTCTCTCTCTGCCCCAGCTGCACCTTGGAGATCAGTAGGATGATTTTGGGAGAGGAGTTACATGTTGGCAGCATATTATAATGAGATGTTCACTTCGCTCTCTGTCCCCCCCCCCCCGATTGCACCTTGGGGATAGTCAGTAGGAGGAGTTGGGGAGGAGTTACATATGGGGCAAACAGCCTATATGAGATGTATTACTTCTGCGTCTCTGCCCCATCATGCACTTGGTGAAGAGTCATAGGAGGTAGTTGGGGGGAGTTATATAGGGCCATATTATAAATGAGATTCTCACTTCTGCGTCTCTGCCCCAGCTGCACCTGGGGGAGAGTCAGTAGGAGGAGTTTGGGGGGTTCCATAGGCACGATTATACTGAGATGTTCACAGTCTTGCCCGTCTCTTCGCCCCAGCTGCACCGTGGGGAAGTCAGTAGAAGAGTTTGGGGGATTTCCCTGGGTCCAGACTTCTATGAGATGTAATCACATTCTGCTCCTGTCCCCTCAGCACCTTGGGGACGGTCGTATGAGGAAGTTGGGGGGAGTTACATTAGGGCGACAGATTATAATAGATGGTATCACCTTCTGCGTCTCTGTCCCAGCTTGCACTGGGGAGATTCATAGGAGGAGTGTTGGGGGAGTTACATGGTGCACAGATATAATGAATGTTCACTTTTCGTCTCTGGTCCCCCGCATGCACCTTTGGGGACGGTCAGTAGGGAGTAGTTGGGGGGAGTTACATTGGGCCCGATTATATTAGAATTATCACATGCTGGTCTCTCTGTGACATTCTTTTTGCCCCAAAAAAATCTTCCATTTCTAAGTGACATGCCGTCTGATCCAACGGTTCTTGATATACAGTAGGGCCGCAGTGCGTGTCTAATACACTTATCCCTACTTTGATACATAGACCCCTGTGCGTTACATTAGGAAGGTATGCCTGGAGATTTGCTGGACAAACTTGTGATATAAAGAATAGGAATCCAACGCTCATGGACTTTGAATTACTGGCCTGCAAACCTTACTGAAGCAAGATTGTTATTGAAATTTATTTGTGGCAAACACACGTATACTCAATTCTAGTATTTACATTGCTGTTCATGGCCTTACAGCGGCTTAATGCAGGCTGAGAAAGGTAAAGGGTATTTACTCTGCATGAAGTAGCACAGGGTATGGTCTAGTCAGCCCATAAATGCTCATTTTCACCTCATCACACACGCTGGCCGAAGAAGGTTGACTTGACTCTGCCTTGTTCTTTGTGCAATGTAGGTTACAAGGGTATTTGGCAGGATTCTTCCCTTTGGTATTGAAGATATTTGACCTTTACTGTTCTTTTTGGTCTTGATAGGAAATGTGGTGGATACTGTAATCTTTTGTATAGTAAACCCAAATTTCAAACTTTTGTTTCTTGCACTTTTTGGATGTTTGTCAACGTTTACACCATTTTTTTAGTCACCATAGGTTAGAGGATGTTATTCACCCGTTGCCAGGATGTATTCCACCACTTTTGGCAGATGTATTCACCACGTTGCAGGATTATTCACCACGTTGCCGGATGTCTTCACCACGTTGCAGGATTATTCCCACATTGCAGATGTATTCACCATGTTGAGATGTATTCCCACGTTGCAGGAAGTATTCACCCCACTTCAGTATTATTCACATGTTGCGGATGTCCCCACTTTGCAGGAGTTTCACCCGTTCAGGATGTATTCACCCTGTTCAGGTGTATTCACCACGTTGCAGATTGTATCACCACATTGTCAGGATTTCCACCACGTTAAGATGTATTTCACCATGTTGCAGGATGTTTCACATGTTGCAGGATTGTATTCACCATTTTGCAGATGTATTCACCCATGTTGCCTGAGTATTCACCCTTGCAGGATGTATTCACCACGTTGCAAGGATGTATTCCACGTTGCAATATGTAAACCACCAGTTGGCAGATGTATTCACCATGTTTGCAGGATATATTCATTCATCACCACGTTGCAGATTTTCATTTCCACCACGTGCATGATGTATTCACCACGTTTGCAGAGGATGTATTCATCACCACGTTGGCAGGATTTATTCATCACCACTTTGTCAGGATTATTCGCACCATGTTGCAGATATATTCACCACGTTTCAGAATATTTCACCACTGTTCAGGAATTATTCACCACGTTGCAGGATATATTCACCTTTGCAGGTGTATTCACCATGTGTGCAGGTGTATTCACCACGTTGCAGTCTCTCTCA
>WSYH01007234.1:0-33961 GCA_036426205.1 Ascaphus truei
ACTGAGTTCATCGAACGCACATTCTGGTGGCCCTACATGCGGAGAGACATACAAGCCTTCGTAGCTACGTGCGCTACTTGTGCTCGAAGCAAGACGCCACACAACAGACCAGCAGGTCTCCTTCAACCACTACCCATCCCAGTACGTCCATGGACACATATATCGATGGACTTCATCGTTGAGTTGCCCAAATCTAGAGGCATGGACACTATACTTGTGGTGGTGGACAGATTTTCCAAACAGGCACACTTCATCCCTATGAAGGGTTTACCCACTGCACCAATGTTATCCGAAGTTTTCATCAGGGAGATCTTCAGGTTACATGGGTCCCCTCAGGTCATAGTGTCCGATAGAGGATCCCAGTTCATCTCCCGGTTCTGGAGGGCGTTTTATAAAAATCTGGACGTTACCCTACACTTTTCATCAGGATATCACCCCCAGACCAATGGACAGACGGAACGCACCAATCAGTCTCTGGAACAGTTTTTGAGGTGCTTTATCGCTGACACTCAGGACGACTGGGCGGAACTTCTCCCATGGGCAGAATTCTCCCACAATAATCTACAGAATGAATCATACCGTCAGTCACCATTTATGCGCGCGGGTTGCCCGGCAACCAGACCTAGCATCAGGAAAGCCTAATTGCAAGCTGTTTTTGATCAGTGTCTCTCTGACACCATTGGTGGACCAGTACACACCCTGCAAGGTAATTGGACCCTTCCACATATTACCTGCTTCTGCCTGTCCTTCATTGCTGAGCATAAACTCCTGTTTATGCATTGTGGCCACCGCTGCTGTCTAGTTTTGTCTTGAACTTTGTCTGACCTGTTTGACCCTGCCTGTTACTGGATTTCTACACTCTCCAGCACTTGACCCGGCTTCGTTACTCGACTACTCTACCTTCTATACCCGGACCTTGGCTACGAAACTCTTACCTACCCGGACTCTCCAACCTGGAAACACGGCAAGTACCCTGACTACCCTGACCTCTCAAACCCTACGACGCGGTACGACTAGGACTACGCATTCCGGACAGGACTGCGTGGTTGTGGGTCGGTGCCTATCAATCCCCACCTCAGCCCCGCGGTCTTCCGTCCTGTTTGTGGTGAGCGCAGCGTGACAGTTGTGAAGTATGACATATATCTGGACTTAATCACACAAGCAGCTTCCTTAATTTTCTTGCAGACACTTCCTAACGTTTAACTGGACCACAATTACTGATTGTTTCAAATGTACCTCTTTCTTTATAGTTGCATTCTCCACACTGACTGGAGAAGGCACGCAGCTTTATTTTGGCAATAAAGTTGGCAAGTTTTCATTCCTCAGTAAGCAACATGTATGACGAGCGTCGCAGAGCATTTTCACAGGTATCTTTCTCTCTCCAATCTTCCTTGGATGGAGCTAGGCCACATTTCTACAGGATATAGGGGCCTATGCAGAGAGCAGCGAATTTTAAAATTGGCGAATTTATTAAAAAGTAGCTTTTTTGGAGAGTTTTAATCTCCATATGCAGAAAAGTGCGAATTCTGCTATGTTTAACATGGATGCGTGTGGCGAGTTTAAATTGGCGAGATGCGCGCTTCAGAAATGTGTTAAAACAAATTTGCGCCTTTTTTTTTCCCTTTGCAATGGCCGCGAGCGGCAGTTTTTTTTGGCGAGGCAAAACGGAGACAATCGCGCCATTTTATTGGCGCGAACAGCCGCTAGATGCCGTTCGCGCCTCTCTGCATACGGATATTTTTTCAACTGGCGAGATTGCGGTTCTCGCCAGCCGCGAGGCGAGTTTTACAAATAGAAAAGAAAAATTGGCGCGTTTTTCGGAAATCTCCATTTTCTGCTGTTTTCTGCGCGATTATCTCCAAAAAATGGCGAATTTCGAAAATTCGCTGCTCTCTGCATAGGCCCCATAATGTGAAAGAAACTGGGGCACTTCCACTAGCACAAATTAAAATGGATAATCTATTATCATAAATACAAAGTAGAGCAAAGTGATAAAATACTAGCCCGACTGCTGTTTGCTGCTCAATCCCAGATAGATCTTCTCACGAACCTCATGACATAGTAAAAACAGAAGAGAGGGTGGGGGGGGGGGCGCTATGGGATAAATATGTACAATAATAAAAATAATGATGATTGCCAATATAGGCACTAATCAATAGAAACACTCTGCAAGTGGTGGGTTGTATATGGAAAAGTAATGTGATGAACAGTACTCACATGGCCATGTGTGATACTACAGATACAGTGGCCGTTATTTAAACAAATCACTGTGCCGTTTTTGTGTGCTCTGCTGTATTCCACGCGGCATTAGCGCTGCCAATCGCCCCAGGAACACGTGTTTATCGCTGTTGCTTTGTTTGAATTTCATGGATTCTGTTTCTTTGTGTGCAATGAAATGAATGAATTGTAATGTGTACAGTACTGTGCTACTGTGCCAAATTCAGGTGTTTAAAAACCAGAACACAAAAATGCAATTTTCTGCACGCGCCTGCACTCGCGTCTTAAGGCGGTTAGGTTGGAAGAAATCACGTGCCATGACATGAGTATTCCGAGGTATACAACACGTGAAGTGTTCGAATAACGGCCGCTGCATCTGTAGATCACAAAATAGTTTCTTGCATATTGTTGTGGTTGCTGGCAGCCTTTCCTGTTCGTGCGATGTTGTTTAGGACTCCCATACCTGATATCCTCACCTCGTAGTATGTCTCCGCACAGATGGAAAGGATGACATTCACAAGGACAGTATAAAAGTACAGTTTATTACTTTTCTGCGGGGTTAGCATGTTTTTCTTTTTCTTTCAGAGTTTGCTCTTATCTGAGAGAGTTCCAATTGCAGACACAGGGATTTTCTCTTACCCTGGTGAAGAGCGCGCTCTGCTTCTTCCAGTGCTAACTGTACAGTACTTCCAACTTTTCTCATTCGAGTGGTTGCTTCTCCTTAACTTCTTTGTGAAGCTTCTCTTTTCCTTTACTAGCTTGATCAGCAAGATATGAAACCTCCTCTTTTACGTCTTTATTTTTTCTTTTCACAGTCTCTGTAATCCTCAAGGCCATCTCGTAGTCCTCCTTTCATTTACGCACTTCTGAATTGAGACTCCGGGTCTCCTGGCGTGAGACCAAAAGAGAGGTATTGCATGCTATCTTTTTTAACCTTATGACTATGGGAAATAAACTTTTCTTTTAGCATACAGTCTGATTGTTCTATCGTTGCTGTGCTCCACTTTTCTTCTTCTTGTTCCTGTGTCTATCTACATGCTGGAAGCATGCCTGTAGAGTTCTATGGAGTTCCTGGTGGATTTAACTATGTGAGTTACTTCAATCATTTTATGCTGTTAGGGTCTTCAGTGCAGTACTTATAATGTATTACTGTATGCCTTCTATCTGGAGGTGGTTTTTCTGACCCTGTTGATGCCGAGCATTCGACCCCAATCAGGAGTCTGATTATAACCACAATTCCCAGTAGGCTATGAATGTGGATTATACCGGTACACATGCACCTGCTTAGCTGATTGAGCACCTATGCATAATAAAAACGGACATACTCACTGCCACATATGCTGCAGGAATGCACTGAAGAAACACTTTTGAATACATCATTGACTATGATACTTTGTACACTATTTCTTTAGCTGATATTATCAGCATTTGATACATCCAAAGGATACTATAAATACTTGTTGCATAAAGATCTACAATCAGCACACACTAAAGCACTGATTTGTGGTTGTTATACCACATATTTTCATCTATTAAGTATTGTATAATATTTCTAAAAGTTGAACAATAACTTGGCATTTCTTCCATTATCTTCAGTTTTATTTATTTGAAACTAACTGAATTGATGTCATAAATGATCTTAATGCAATGTGAATTAGTGTAGCACTTGCATTTAATTTGGGATGCCCAAGTGTGATGCACAGACTTTCAATTTTTTTGTGTTAGCATGCTGTATATAGTTTAATAATTCGTATGTTGAAATAAAATATTCAGTGTTAATTATATTAATAAATTACAGTCATTATGCAGAAACCTAAAGTGAATTTAGAAATAATAATGAATGCAATGATGGACTGCTTCCTTTTACACAACATGAAATGTAAAAAATTAGAGGGAGCTAAATTGACAGGCATTATATATTATTTTTTTTGCTTTACATGCCATTTACAAAGTGACATTAGCTATCATTTGACCACAATGCTCTTGTATTCTTGTCTAGATTTTTGTGAAATGTTTGATGTTTTCACCAATGTTTACATTGCTCATTTTATTTAATAATTTTGGGTTACATACTGTAGGCAACATTTCACCCAGGAGTTTCTTGAGAGAGTCGTAATAACTAAACATGAACAAAAGTTAACTGTTTGTGAGAGATGATGGCAAAAACATTAGCTATTTCTCTTTCCATATGTTGTATTGGTATATTATGAGAATCAAATCATTAAGAGTCTGGATTCAAGTGGTCTAAATATAGATATTGGTACTTTTGATCTTCTGAAGTAAGTCAGTCAGTCTCTCTCTCTCCCACACTCACCCTCACCCTCACCCCCTCTCTCTCCCACACCCCCTCTCGCGCTCGCTCTCTCTCTCTCTCCCACACCCCCTCTCGCACTCGCTCTCTCTCTCTCTCTTCCTCTCTCACCCACACCCCCTCTCGCTCTCTCTCTCTCTCTCACCCACACCCCCCCTCTCTCTCTCTCTCTCTCAGGGGGAGAAGTTGGGGTGCCACTACCCCCCCCTCCGCATTCACTACCCCCCTCTGCATCCACTAGCCTCCCTCTGCCTCCACTAGCCACCCTTCTGCATTCACTAGTCCCCCCTCCTGGACACCATCCCCAAGGTAAGTCTGAATTTGATATGTATTGGGATGGTTGGTGTATTTTGTATATGCATTGGGGAGATGGGGGTATTTTGTATATGTAATGGTGAGGTGGGGTATTGTGTATATGTATTAGGGTGGTGGGGGTCTTTTTAAAATGTGGTGGGGCCACAACCCATGCAGTCACCCACCCACCCATGCATGCAGTCATCCATGCACCCACCCAGTCACCCACTGTCACGGTTGTGCTCGCCACAAACCTGGGTCAGACCGCGTGGCTGAGGTGGGGTTGTAAAAGCACCGACCTTAGACCGCGCAGGCTGATCCGGATTGCGCAGTTCGTAGTCGTACGTAGCAGGATCAGGATAGGAGAAGACAGCATCGTCGGTGGACAAGCCAGGGTCAGGACTGGAGACATCAGGGTAAACGTTGTTCAAGCAGAAGTTCGGAAACAGGTAGTCAGGAGAGCCCCGCTTCAGCTTAGGAATGCGGGAGTGGCCTCTGCGTGTGCGGCGACCATGGCCCATGGTACTGGTCTCAGGAGGTGGTAGGCAGACCAGAGTAGCACACCGCCTTGCTGCACTGGGAAACCAGTGCTTCAGCGCAAGAGTCCTGAGCGGGCTGGGGAATCCTCAGTTTCAGCGTAGGAACCAGGACACGGCCTCTGCAATAGGGAAAGAGCAGCAGGCCCCAGAAACCAGGAAGCTGAAGAAACACAGGGGAAACCTCCACTTCAGCACAGGCGACAGGAACAGACCGCTGCGTGAATATAGCAGCCGGTCACAGGAAACAAGGAGCTGAAGTCAACAAGGAGAGTACTCAGCTACAGCACAGGAGACTGGAGCAGACCGCTGCATGACAATAGCAGCCAGCCTTATGAAACCTGGAGCTGCAGACAACAAGGAGAGTACTCAGCTTCAGCACAGGAGACAGGAACAGGATAACAAAGACAGAGGTCATTACACTCTGCTGATATTACTCGACCTCTCTGCAGCATTTGACACCGTGGACCACCCTATTCTCCTTCACATTCTCCATACTCTTGGTATTCGGAACAAAGCTCTATCCTGGATCTCATCCTACCTCTCCCATCGTACTTTCAGTGTCTCTTCTGCTAACACCTCCACCTCCTCTATTGATCTCTCTGTGGGGTTACCCCAGGGCTCTGTCCTGGGACCACTTCTCTTTTCTCTGTACACACTCTCTCTAGGTGACCTAATAACATCTTTTGGGTTTAAATATCACCTCTATGCTGACGACACACAAATATACTTTTCAACACCTGACCTTACACCTGCTATACAGACCAAAGTTTCTGAATGTCTCTCTGCTATATCATCCTGGATGGCCCTCCGTCGCCTTAAACTCAACATGGCTAAAACAGAGCTCCTCATACTTCCTCCCAAACCTGGCCCTACTACCTCCTTCCACATTACTGTTGGAACTACGATCATCCACCCAGTAGCCCAAGCACGCTGCCTAGGGGTCACACTCGACTCCTCTCTCACATTCGCCCCTCACATTCAAAACATTTCTAAAACTTGTCGCTTTTTCCTCCGCAATATAACAAAAATACGCCCTTTCCTCTGTTGCTCGACTGCTAAAACTCTGACTCAGGCCCTCATTCTCTCCCATCTTGATTACTGTAACCTCCTGCTGTCCGGCCTTCCTGCCTCTCACCTGTCTCCCCTACAATCTATCCTAAATGCTGCTGCCAGAATCACTCTACTCTTTCCTAGATCTGTCTCAGCATCTCCCTTCCTGAAATCCCTCTCCTGGCTTCCAATCAAATCTCGCATCTCACACTCCATTCTTCTCCTCACTTTTAAAGCTTTACACTCTTCTGCCCCTCCTTACATCTCAGCCCTAATTTCTCGCTATGCACCACCCCGACTCTTGCGTTCTGCTCAAGGATGTCTTCTTTCTACCCCCTTTTTATCTAAAGCCCTCTCCCGCCTTAAACCTTTTTTACTGACTGCCCCACACCTCTGGAATGCCCTTCCCCTCAGTACCCGACTAGCACCCTCTCTATCCACCTTTAAGACCCACCTTAAGACACACTTGCTTAAAGAAGCATACGAATAGCACTGTGAACATTCTGAACACATGATACATAAAGCTTGGCCCCCTGCAGACGCACTTACCAGAACTCCCTCCTACTGTCTCACACCACACACACACACGACACACCACACACACACGGACACACACACACGACACACACACAGCACACAAACACACATCACAGCACACACCATAACACACCAATACACACATCACACAACACACACATATACACACACTACAGTTTCTCTCCCATATATTACATACACCCTCACAAACTCTCTTACTCTTCCACAGACTGCGGGGGGCGAGAACAGGGAAGGCCCGCGACCAAAGCACAACCACCCCGCCCTCCCCATCTGCTGCGGCCAGGCATTGGAGCCGAGGGGACCGCGGTTGGGGAGAAGAAGAACCCCCCGCTAACCACCTCATGCAGGCAGCGGGCAGCACCAGGCACGGGGGGGATCAGAGGTAAGCGAGAGAACCAGGAACATTCCCCGCTCCACATACTCCTGCCTGCGGGCTGTCACGTGGTGACAGGGGGAAGCGGGGAATGGAGGGACATCCCCGCCTCCCATCTCATGCCTGCGGCTGTCACGCATAAAAGTGACAGGGGGAAGCGGAGAACCCGAGGGACATCCCAGCCTCCATCTCCTGGGCCCTTCGGGGTCAAAGGGTGCTGCGGGGGCCGAGGGGGATGAGCGCCCGATGCTGCCAAGGGGTGGTGGCGGTTTTGGCGGTGGGGAAAAGGAACTCAGGCCTGGACGGTAAACACTGTTCTATTAATTATTTGCGGCAGACCATTTTGTTTTGCCGTGACCCCATACTAACACGGTTGGGTCTCGGGGTGGACCCCGAGGACCGCGTCTATAACGGGGTTTACCTGTATATTTCATTGTGATGAAAACAAATTCGGCCAGTCCAGCTAATTTGGCTCAGCTAATTTGGAGCTCAGTCCAAATTTGGTTCTTTCCCAGGGTTTTACGGGACCGTCGGTTGTAATAATGAGACGGTATATTGTCGATGCGCTTATGAGAAACGGCACAGCTTGCACTGGTTGTGGTCACACTTGCTCTGGATCCGCGCGGGAGAGACACGACTCAGGGAAGCAACCACGGGGCAGAGTCATGCGCCACGCACTGCCAGGGCAGCTGCAGAGCCGCAGCGGCCGTGCATGGCGAGAGTCGCGAGACGCATCGCGCACACGCGCACGGGTTGCTAGGCAACCAGAAGCAGGCGAGAATGTGAGGGAGCTGTGCGAGCTCCCACAGGCGGAGAATTGCTGAGTAAACCGCATGACGTCATCACGTTGCGACGCGCATCGCGCACGCGCGCGGGTTCGCCGGCAACCAGACTAGCATCAGGAAAGCCTAATAATTGCAAGCTGTTTTTGATCAGTGTGTCTTCTTGACCACCATTGGTTGGACCAGATACACACTGCAAGGTAATTGGCACCCTTCCAACATATACCTGCTTCGCCGTCCTTCATTGCTGAGCTAAAACTCCTGTTTATGCATTGTGCTCAAAACTGCTGTCTAGTTTTGTCTGAACTTTGTCCTGACCTGTTTGACCATGCCTGTTACTTGGATTTCTACACTCTCCAGCACTTTGACCCCGGTTCTTAGTACTCGACTACTCTACCTTCTATTACCCAGGACCTTGGCTACGAAAACTCTACCCTACCGGCCCGGACTCTCCAACCGGAACACGGCAGTACCCTGACTACCCTCTGACCTCTCCAACCCTACGACGCGCCTACGACTAGAGACTACGCATTCGGAGGACTGCGTGGTTTTGGGTCGGGCCTATCAATCCCCACCTCAGCCCCGCGTCTTCCGTTCCGTTTGTGGTGAGCGCAGCGGAAATATGCTCAGCCCAACAAACATGGACGCCGCTGGAGGTGGCCCGACGCTTAGACACCCATGAGGAATGCTTCCGGCAACTTACATGTCATTTACACTAAAAGAAACAACTAGTTCCACAACTTAAACAAGACGTGGATACCCTGAAGTGAACAAGTTAGACGTCTAACAGTATCTACCACCAACACCGTTCAACTGCAGCTACGCCTGCCACTAATCACACCCAAACTCCGAACCACGACTACCTGCGCCCAACCGTTATGCAGGGGATCCAGCGGTTGTCGGGGGTTTCTGAACCAGTGTTTCATACAGTTTGAACTAATGGCCATTCGCTTTCCGAGTTTCTCGTACTAAGGTCGCATACATAATCTCCCGAATGACTGACGCCGCCCTGGCATGGCGTTATCTATCTGGGGCCAACGCCCAGATTTGACCTCTGACCTTACTCTTTCATCACCGAATTTAGAAAGGGTTTGACACCCCAGGCGTAAGGTTACGGCTGCATCAACTCTGCTTAAGATTTCTCAGGGAGGACCGTACGTGGCTCGTTTGCTCTGGACTCCGGAAGGTGGCGGCCGAGGACGGCTGGAACGATGTGGCGTCTATCTGCAGTCTTTGGCAGGCTGTTCCGAACGGTTTTGAAGGATGAATTAGCAGCTCTGGATCGTCGCCGTGGACTTTGAGAACCTGATAGACCGTGCATCCGGAGGGACCAGCGCCTCCAAGAGAGAAGGATGGAGAGAAACAAACACCCCCGAGGTATACAATCGTCTTCTTTGTCTACCATAGGGCCTCTACTCTCCACAACTCTCTGCCCTAGATGAACCCATGCAGCTGGGAGAGGACAGCCTTTCGCCTATCGAGAGGCAACGAAGAGAAGACGAGCGGGACTATGCCTCTACTGTGGCAAATAACGGCCACTGGTATTCAACTGTCCATGGAAGCGGGAAACGCCAAAGCCCAGTGAGTATAAGGAGGATCATGCTGGGTACTGCAACTCTCCCCTCCTCAACCCTCTACGAGGTTTTATCTACCTATCTCCAATCCGGTGAGACCTTCACAGTACAGACACAGGCCCTTTCTGGACTCGGGGGTCAGGGAGGAAACTTGTGGACCAAAAGTTCGCCTTCAAGAATAAAATACCGGTGTACCCAAAGATCGACCGGTAGGTCTTGAAGCCATTGACGGACGACCCTTGCAGCCCGCGATCATTTCCTTACAAACCATACCCCTTAACATCATGACTAGCGACTTTCTCCGAGACTATAACCTTTGATGTCATTCACCCCCTCCTCGAACATCATTCTGGGACTTCCGTGGCTCCGGATCCACATCCTGTCATTGACTGGACAGAGGCCCACACCACTTCGTTGAGTTCTTTTGCTTGGAACATTGCATGTCTGCTCCAAAGGCAGTGGCAGGAATGGAGGTCACGGATCCTGACAGGGTACGGCTGCCCGGGGATATACGAAGATTTCCGCGATGTCTTTGACAAAACGTCAAGCAGAGGTACTTCCGCCACATCGGACGTACGACTGTCCCTATCGATCTTCTACCCGGGGCCATACCTCCCAGAGGAGGGTCATACCCACTATCTATTCCTGAGAACCAGGCCCATGAGAACATATATCAGGAGAACTCCAGAGGGGGTTCATATAAGAAATCTTCATCACCTGCGGGGGCGGGATTTTTTTTCGTCAAAAAGAAGGACGGAACCCTCAGACCCTGCATGATTACCAGGGCCTCAACAAACTCACCATAAAAAAACCGCTACCCCCTTCCGTTGAGCACGAATTGTTCGACAAACTCCAGGGGAGCCAGGATCTTCACCAAACTGGACCTCAGAGGAGCCTATAATCTGGTTAGAATCAGAGAAGGAGACGAATGGAAGACAGCTTCAATACTCGCGACGGGCATTACGAGTACCTGGTCATGCCATTTGGATGTGTAATGCTCCTGCGGTCTTCCAAGACTTTGTCAACGACATTTTCAGAGACCTTCTGGACCACCATGTATAGTATACCTGGACGAATATTAATTTTTCCAGATCCATGCCGGAACATATGATGCATGTCAAACAAGTCCTGCAGCGTTAAGAGAGAACCATTTGTATGCCAAGCTCGAGAAATGCCATTTCCATCAAACATCCACCTCTTTCTCGGCTACATCATATCGGATACCGGTCTGCATGGATCCTACCAAGGTCAAGGGCGGTCGGTACTCGAATTAGCCTGTCCCCTCTCCTCAAGGCCATCCAAAGGTTCCTCGGTTTCGCTAACTACTACCGGAGGTTCATTCAGGGATTCTATCGGTAGTAGCACCCCATCACGGCACTCACACAGAAGGGAGCTGATCCTACAAAGTGGACTGAGAAGGCCCTCCAAAGCTTTCGAGAGAATAAAGACGGCATTCGCTCAGCACCCATCTTAACCCATCCAGATCCTTCATTACCTTTTTTTTTTTGGAGGTCGACGCCTCCGATGTAGGAGCAGGTGCTATACTTTCACAGAAAAGAATCTCAAGCTCCACTTCATTCCTTGGCATATTTTTCAAAGAAATTTTCCTCCGCCAAAGGAATTACGATGTAGGTAACCGGGAGCTCCTCGCTATCAAGCTGGCTTGGAAGAGTGGAGGCACTTATGGAATGCACAGAGTCGCCAGTCACGATACTACGGACCATAAGAATCTTCTGTACATGAGGGAGCACGGCGACTAGGATCTCGCCAGGCAAGATGGTCCTTATCTTACTCGCTTTAACTTTCTCATTTCCTAAATCCTGGTTCAAAAAACATTAAAGCCGACGCCTTGTCACGACAGTTCCTGGTAGAGGATAACAAGGTGATCAAAGGAGACCATTCTCCTTCCACTTGTTATTTTGGCTTGACAAATACTTTTAGAGGCCTTAACGCGACATTACATAAAGCTCAGAAAAAACATCCCGGCAGGACTCAACGTTCCGGAGGAACGGTTGTCACTCCCCGTAAATTCCAGAGGAGAGTCATGGAGTGGGGACATTCATCCAAGACCGCAGGCCATCCTGGCACCCAAAAGAACTAATGAGTTCATCGAAGCACATTCTGGTGGCCCTACATGCGGAGAGAACATACCAAGCCTTCGTAGCTACGTGCGCTACTTGTGCTCGAAGCAAGACGCCACACAACAGACCAGTCAGGTTCCTTCAACACTACCCATCCCAGTACGTCCATGGACACATATATCGAGGACTTCATCGGTGAGTTGCCCAAATCTAGACGGCCATGGACACTATACTTGTGGTGGTGGACAGATTTTCCAAACAGGCACACTTCATCCCTATGAAGGGTTTACCCACTGCACCAATGTTATCCGAAGTTTTCCTCAGGGAGATCTTCAGGTTACATAGGGTCCCTCAGCAGTCATAGTGTCCGATAGAGGATCCCAGTTCATCTCCCGGTTCTGGAGGGCGTTTTATAAAAATCTGACGTTACCCTACACTTTCATCAGGATATCACCCCCAGACCAATGGACAGACGGAACGCACCAATCAGTCTCTGGAACAGTTTTTGAGGTGCTTTATCGCTGACATCAGGAACGACTGGGCGGAACTTTCTCCCATGGCAGACTCCACACAAAATCTACAGAATGAATCATACCGTCAGTCACCATTTATGCGCGCGGGTTGCCCGGCAACCAGACCTAGCATCAGGAAACCTAATTGCAAGCTGTTTTTGATCAGCGTCTTCTGACACCATTGGTGGACCAGATACACACCCTGCAAGGTAATTGGACCTTCCACATATTACTGCCTTCTGCCTGTCCTTCATTGCTGAGCATAAACTCCGTTATGCATTGTGCTCACCGCTCTGGTATGTTTTGTCTGAACTTTGTCTGACTGTTGACCCTGCCGTTACTTGGATTTCTACACTCTCCAGCACTTTGACCCCGGCTTCGTTACTCGACTACTCACCTTCTATTACCAGGACCTTGGCTACGAAAAATTATAACCCGGACTCTCCAACCCTGGAAAAACGGCAAGTACCCTGACTACCCGACCTCTCCCACCTACGACGCGGTTACGACTAGGACTACGCATTCCGGACAGGACGGTGGTTGTGGGTCGTCGGTGCCTATCAATCCCCACCTCAGCCCCGCGGTCTTCCGTCCTGTTTGTGGTGAGCGCAGCGTGACGTTGTGAAGTATGACATATATCTGGACTTAATCACACAAGCAGCTTCCTTAATTTTCTTGCAGACACTTTCTAACGTTTAACTGGACCACAATTATGATTGTTTCAAATGTACCTCTTTCTTTATAGTTGCATTCTCCACACTGACTGGAGAAGGACCGCGCTTTATTTGGCAATAAAGTTGGCAAGTTTTTCATTCCTCAGTAAGAACATGTATGACGAGCGTCGCAGAGCATTTTCAGGTATCTTTCTCTCCTCCAAATCTTCCTTGGATGGAGCTAGGCCACATTTCTTACAGGAATAGGGGCCTATGCAGAGAGCACGAATTTTAAAATTGGCGAATTATTAAAAAGTAGCTTTTTTGGAGAGTTTTAATCTCCAATGCAAAGAAAGTGCGAATTCTGCTATGTTTACATGGATGCGTGTGGCGAGTTTAAAATTGGCGAGATGCGCGCTTCAGAAATGTGGTTAAAAAAAATTTGCGCCTTTTTTTTTCCCTTGCAATGGCCCGCGAGCGGCAGTTTTTTTGGCGAGGACAAAACGGAGACAATCGCGCCATTTTATTGGCGCGAACAGCCGCTAGATGCCGTTCGCGCCTCTCTGCATACGGATATTTTTTCAACGGGGGAGATTGCGGTTCTCGCCAGCCGCGAGGCGAGTTTTACAAATAGAAAAGAAAAATTGGCGCGTTTTTCGGAAATCTCCATTTTCTGTTGTTCTGCGGATATCTCCAAAAAATGGCGAATTTCGAAAATTCGCTGCTCTCTGCATAGGCCCCATAATGTGAAAGAAACTGGGGCACTTCCACTAGCACAAATAAATGGATAATCTTATATCATAAATACAAAAGTAGAGCAAAGTGATAAAATACTAGTCCGACTGCTGTTTGCTGCTCAATCCCAGATAGATCTTCTCACGAACCTCATGACATAGTAAAAACAGAAGAGAGGGGGGGGGGGGGCGCTATGGGATAAAATGTACAATAATAAAATAATGATGATTGCCAATTAGGCACTAATCAATAGAAACACTCTGCAAGTGGTGGGTTGATATGGAAAAGTAATGTGATGAACAGTACTCACATGGCCATGTGTGATACTACAGATAAGTGGCCGTTATTTAAACAAATCACTGTGCCGTTTTGTGTGCTCTGCTGTATTCCACGCGGCATTAGCGCTGCCAATCGCCCAGGAACACGTGTTTATGCTGTTGCTTGTTTGAATTTCATGGATTCTGTTTCTTTGTGTGCAATGAAAGATGGAATTGTATGTGTACAGTACTGTGCTACTGTGCCAAATTCAGGTGTTTAAAAACCAGAACACAAAAATGCAATTTCTGCACGCGCCTGCACTCGCGTCTTAAGGCGGTTAGGTTGGAAGAAATCAGTGCCATGAAAGAGTACCGAGGTATACAACACGTGAAGTGTTCGAATACGGCCGCTGCATCTGTAGATCACAAAATAGTTTCTTGCATATTGTTGTGGTTGCTGGCAGCCTTCCTGTTCGTGCGATGTTGTTTAGGACTCCCATACCTGATATCCTCACCTCGTAGTATGTCTCGCACAGATGGAAAGGATGACATTCACAAGGACAGTATAAAAGTACAGTTTATTTACTTTCTGCGGGGTTAGCATGTTTTTCTTTTTTCTTTCAGAGTTTGCTCTTATGAGAGAGTTCCAATTGCAGACACAGGGATTTTTCCTTACCCTGGTGAAGAGCGCGCTCTGCTTCTTCCAGTGCTAAATGTACAGTACTTCCAACTTTTCTCATTCGAGTGGTTGCTTCTCCTAACTTCTTTGTGAAGCTCTTCTTTTCCTTTACTAGCTTGATCAGCAAGATATGAAACCTCCTCTTTACGTCTTTATTTTTTCTTTTCACAGTCTCTGTAATCCTCAAGGCCATCTCGTAGTCCTCCTTTCATTTACGCACTTTGAATTGAGACTCGGGTCTCCTGGCGTGAGACCAAAAGAGAGGTATGCATGCTATCTTTTTTAAACCTTATGACTATGGGAAATAAACTTTTCTTTTAGCATACAGTCTGATTGTTCTATGTTTGTGCTGCCACTTTTCTTCTTCTTGTTCCTGTGTCTATCTACATGCTGGAGCATGCCTGTAGAGTTCTATGGAGTTCCTGGTGGATTTAACTATGTGAGTTACTTCAATCATTTTATGCTGTTAGGGTTCAGTGCAGTACTTATATGTATTACTGTATGCCTTCTATCTGGAGGTGGTTTTTCTGACCCTGTTGATGCCGAGCATTCGACCCCAATCAGGAGTCTGATTATAACCACACTTCCAGTTAGGCTATGAAGTGGATATACCGGTACACATGCACCTGCTTAGCTGATTGAGCACCTATGCATAATAAAAACGGACATACCACTGCCACATATGCTGCAGGAATGCACTGAAGAAACACTTTGAATACATCATTGACTATGATACTTTGTACACTATTTCTTTAGCTGATATATCAGCATTTGATACATCCAAAGGATACTATAAATACTTGTTGCATAAAGATCTACAATCAGCACACACTAAAGCACTGATTTGTGGTTGTTATACCACATATTTTCATCTATTAAGTATTGTATAATATTTCTAAAAGTTGAACAATAACTTGGCATTTCTTCCATTATCTTCAGTTTTATTTATTTGAAACTAACTGAATTGATGTCATAAATGATCTTAATGCAATGTGAATTAGTGTAGCACTTGCATTTAATTTGGGATGCCCAAGTGTGATGCACAGACTTTAATTTTTTTGTGTTTTGCATGCTGTATATAGTTTAATAATCGTATGTTGAAATAAAATATTCAGTGTTAATTATATTAATAAATTACAGTCATTATGCAGAAACCTAAAGTGAATTTAGAAATAATAATGAATGCAATGATGGACGCTTCCTTTACACAACATGAAAAGTAAAAAATTAGAGGGAGCTGCTAAATTGACAGGCATTATATATTATTTTTTTTGCTTTACATGCCATTTACAAAGTGACATTAGCTATCATTTGACCACAATGCTCTTGATTATTTTGTTAGATTTTTGTGAAATGTGTTGATGTTTTCACCAATGTTTACATTGCTCATTTTATTTAATAATTTTGGGTTACATATGTAGGCAACATTTCACCCAGGAGTTTCTTGAGAGAGTCGTAATAACTAAACATGAACAAAAGTTAACTGTTTGTGAGAGATGATGGCAAAAACATTAGCTATTTCTCTTTCATATGTTGTATTGGTATATTATGAGAATCAAATCATTAAGAGTCTGGATTCAAGTGGTCTAAATATAGATATTGGTACTTTGATCTTCTGAAGTAAGTCAGTCAGTCTCTCTCTCTCCCACACTCACCTCACCCTCACCCCCTCTCTCACCCACACCCACTCTCGTGCTCGCTCTCTCACTCTTCTCACCAACACCCCCTCTTCTCTCCCTCTCTCTCTCCCACACCCCCTCTCGCGGACGCTCTCTCTCTCTCCCTCTCTCTTCTCTCCCACACCCCCTTCGCGCTCGCTCTCTCTCTCTCCCCACACCCCCTCTCGCACTCGCATCTCTCTCTCTCTTCCTCTCTCACCCACACCCCCTCTCGCTCTCTCTCTCTCTCTCACCCACACCCCCCCTCTCTCTCTCCTCTCAGGGGGAAAGTTGGGGTGCCACTACCCCCCCCTCCGCATTTCATACCCCCCTCTGCATCCACTAGCCTCCCTCTGCCTCCACTAGCCACCTTCTGCATTCACTAGTCCCCCTCCTGGACACCATCCCCAAGGTAAGTCTGAATTTGATATGATTGGGATGGTTGGTGTTGTATTTTGTATATGCATTGGGAGAGAGGGGGGTATTTTGTATATGTAATGGTGAGGTGGGGTATTGTTATATGTATTAGGGTGGTGGGGGGTCTTTTTAAAAGTGGTGGGGCCACAACCATGCAGTCCACCCACCCACCCATGCATGCAGGTCATCCATGCACCCACCCAGTCACCCACTGTCACGGTTGTGCTCGCCACAAAACCTGGGGTCAGACCGCGTGGCTGAGGGTGGGGTTGTAAAAGCACCGACCTTAGACCGCGCAGGCTGATCCGGATTGCGAGAGTTCGTGTCGTTAGTAGCAGGATCAGGATAGGAGAAGACAGCATCGTCGGTGGACAAGCCAGGGTCAGGATGGAGACATCAGGGTAAACGTTGTTCAAGCAGAAGTTCGGAAAAAAGGTAGCAGGAGAGCCCGCTTCAGCTTAGGAATGCAGGGAGTGGCCTCTGCGTGTGCGGCGACCATGGCCCAGGTACTGGTCTCAGGAGGTGGTAGGCAGGACAGAGTAGCACACCCGCCTTGCTGCACTGGGAAACCAGTGCTTCAGCGCAAAAAGTCTATGAGCGGGCTGGGGAATCCTCAGTTTCAGCGTAGGAACCAGGACACGGCCTTGCAATAGGGAAAGAGCAGCAGGCCCCCAGAAACCAGGAAGCTGAAGAAACACAGGGGAAACCTCCACTTCAGCACAGGCGACAGGAACAGACCGCTGCGTGAATATAGCAGCCGGTCACAGGAAACAAGGAGCTGAAGTCAACAAGGGAGATACTCAGCTACAGCACAGGAGACTGGAGCAGACCGCGATGCATGACAATAGCAGCAGCCTTATGAAACCTGAGGAGCTGCAGACAACAAGGAGAGTACTCAGCTTCAGCACAGGAGACAGGAACAGGATAACAAAGACAGAGGTCATTACACTTGCTGATATTACTCGACCTCTCTGCAGCATTTGACACCGTGGCACCACCTATTCTCCTTCACATTCTCCATACTCTTGGTATTCGGAACAAAGCTCTATCCGGATCTCATCCTACCTCTCCATCGTACTTTCAGTGTCTCTCTGCTAACACCTCCACCTCCTCTATTGATTCTCTGTGGGGTTACCCCAGGCTCTGTCCTGGGACCACTTCTCTTTTCTCTGTACACACTCATCTCTAGGTGACCTAATAACATCTTTGGGTTTAAATATCACCTCTATGCTGACGACACACAAATATACTTTTCAACATGACCTTACACCTGCTATACAGACCAAAGTTTCTGAATGTCTCTCTGCTATATCATCCTGGATGGCCCTCCGTCGCTCCTTAAATCAACATGGCTAAACAGGCTCCTCATACTTCCTCCCAAACTGGCCCCTACTACCTCCTTCACATTACTGTTGGAACTACGATATCCACCCAGTAGCCCAAGCACGCTGCCTAGGGGTCACACTCGACCCTCTCTCACATTCGCCCCTCACTTCAAAACATTTTAAAACTTGTCGCTTTTTCCTCCGCAATATACAAAAAAATACGCCCTTCCTCTGTTGCTGACTGCTAAAACTCTGACTCAGGCCCTCATTCTCTCCCTCTTGATTACTGTAACCTCTGCTGTCCGGCCTTCCTGCCTCTCACCTGTCTCCCCTACAATCTATCCTAAATGCTGCTGCCAGAATCACTCTACTCTTTCAAGATCTGTCTCAGCATCCCTTCCTGAAATCCCTCCTGGCTTCCAATCAAATCTCGCATCTCACAATCCATTCTTCCCTCACTTTTAAAGCTTTCACTCTTCTGCCCCTCCTTACATCTCAGCCCTAATTTCTCGCTATGCACCACCCCGACTTCTTGCGTTCTGCTCAAGGATGTCTTCTTTCTACCCCCTTTTATCTAAAGCCCTTCCCCGCCTTAAACTTTTTACTGACTGCCCCCACACCTCTGGAATGCCCTTCCCCTCAGTACCAGACTAGCACCCTCTCTATCCTACTTAGACCACACCTTAAGACACACTTGCTTAAAGAAGCATACGAATAGCACTGTGAACATTCTGAACACATGATACATAAAGCTTGGCCCCCTGCAGACGCACTTACCAGAACTCCCTCCTCCTGTCTCTGTACGTTCTCCCTACCTACCAATTAGATTGTAAGCTCCTCGGGGCAGGGACTCCTCTTCCTTAATGTTATGTTTGTCTAAAACACTTATTCCCATGATCTGTTATTTATATTATCTGTTATTTATTCGATTACCACATGTATTACTACTGTGAAGCGCTATGTACATTAATGGCGCTATATAAATAAAGACATACAATACAATACAATACAAGCGGGAGCTTGTGGCAGAACAGTTAGTGACATACGGAAAGGACTATGCTCGGCAGGGAGTATTGTGGGAAAGCAGTACTTAAAGGTCAGTGAACCAATGGCAGAAGGGGCGTGTGGCAGCATTGCTTTGGTGAGTGAATGAAGACTGCAGTAAATATCAGGGGAAGTGTTCCAGGACTGCACAAGACTGCAAAGTAAGGCAAACAGTAAACCGAGGAGCGGATTTCTTACACCCACCCACTTAGGCAGTCAGTCACCCACCTAGGAAGTTACCCACCCATCCAGTCCGTCTGTCAGTCACCCAGGCAGTCAAGGGGCAGCCACCCACCCAGGCAGTCACCCACCCAGTCAGTCACCCACCCAGACAGGCAGTCAGTCAGTCATCCACCCACCCACCCAGTCAGTCACCCAGGCAGTCAAGGGGCAGTCACCCACCCAGGCAGTCACCCACCCACCCAGACAGTCAGTCAAGTCAGTCACCTAGGCAGTCAAGAGGCAGTCACTCACCCACCCTGGCATTTCCCTGAAGAAGT
Source organism: Ascaphus truei (assembly GCA_036426205.1). NCBI lineage: Eukaryota > Metazoa > Chordata > Amphibia > Anura > Ascaphidae > Ascaphus > Ascaphus truei. The sequence continues at coordinate 19,560 of WSYH01007234.1, forward strand.
CCATTCGGACGAAACGCGTTGAGGCATTTTTTGGAGCCAGCTGCTGACAATCTATAGACCTTAAGGAGTTGTCTAAAGCTCCGTACCCCCTCAGTGTGGTATCCCCAGGTGCATGGCCAGCACTAGGTTTTACTGAGAGTGGGGTTACATGTGTTTTGGACTACCTTAGGCTGTTTATGATTTCAGCTCTGTAGGTGCTTTTTTTATTCATTATAAAGTTTTTTCTACCTCTTCCTGCATCCTTTTCCTCTTTTTGCCTGGGATTTTTCCTGTGATTCCAGAAGACATCAAATGTTGGTTAGTTTAACTACCTAAAGGCGTTCTATGAGTACACACAATGTGAGTTGATATACTATATAGCTATAGAATATATCTATATATATACAGTATTACACTATGTGTTTCTATTTCTCTATACCCTCATAATATCCTGCTGCCCGTGAGTCAGGGAGATATTGGGAATATCCGGTCGTTAGAGATTATATAAGAAATATCCTGACATCAGTCGTTCTTCAAACAGCAGTTTGGTTAAACTGATTAACCGAGATGCCTGTTTTACCTTACTAAATGTGAGTGCATTACCACCTTTATCTATATCGAATACACACAGAATTATACTATTGTATTCTTTTTCTTTTATTTCCATATTATCTGGATGTGAGTGTGCATTGGATCCTCCTACTCTACCTCACCCACCAAGTCAGTCACCCAACAACCGAGGCAATCAGTCAACCACCCACCCAGGCATTCACCCACCCAGGCAGTCACCCACCCATCAACCCAGTCAGTCACCCACCCACCAAGGCAGTCACCCATTCAGGCAGTCACCCAGGCAGTCAGTCGTCACCCAGGCAGTCAGTCGTCACCCAGGCAGTCAGTCAGTCACCCAGGAAGTCATCCACCCACCCAGGCAATCACCCACCAAGTCAGGCAGGCAGGCAGTCAGTCAGTCACCCACCAAGTCATTCACGCACCAAGTCATTCACGCACCCAGTCAGTCACCCACCCAGTCCGTCCGTCACCCACCCAGTCCGTCCGTTACCCACCCAGTCCATCACCCACCCAGTCCATCACCCACCCAGTCAGACACCCAGTCAGTCAGACACCCAGTCAGTCAGACACCCAGTCACCCACCCACCCACCCAGGCAGTCAGCCAGTCAAAAACCCACCCAGGCAGGCAGTCAATCAGTCACCCACCCAGACAACCACAAAGGCAGTCAGTGACCCAGTCACCCAGGCAGACAGTCACCCAACCACCCAGGCAGTCACCCACCCAGTCACCCTCTTCCATATTAACAATAACAAGAAAATAGTAAAGTAAAAGTTGCGCTAAAAAAAATTCATGATATGTGCGCTATGGGTTGGGAGGGGTGGGGTTGCTCTTTTCATTTGTCATGGGCCCCATGATTTCTGTTGGCAGCCATGCTCAGCAGCACCAATCTTCTCACCTTGACCCGTGAAGCAATGATCCTCACCTTGACCCAGGAAGCAATGATCCTCATCTTACAGGGTGTCCATTGATTGCCAATATGGGTATGTGTGCCCCCATTGAGCGGATAGTTAGCCATAGTGCCAATCAATGGATTAAATGGAAAGTGTTTGTTTTTATTATATTGTAATTTTGCTAATAGGGCTATTGCCCATTAGTGTGTGGTAGGGGAGTGTATTGTTGGGGGTAGAGGGTGTGGGTGAAGGATGTAATTGCCTGGGGTGGGCAGTTACGCCTTCATGGGGAGGAAGGTGCGGGAGGTGTTAACCCCTCAATTACCTTAGCGGTTTCTACCGCTAAGGTAATTAAGGGGTTACTGTCCAGTAGATAGTGTTCAATAGTTGGGCATCGGCCCTTTATTGGATGTTGGTGCCACTGAGGATGAGGAGGAGCATGGTCTTTATCCTGACAGTAAATATATTTATTTACTATAGGGCATCATTGATTGCCAATGTAGTTACAGTATCTCTGCCCCCATTGAGGGTATAGGTAAAACAGTTATTTTATTGTAATGTACAGTACTGTGTATTTGAATGGGCAAAAGCACCATTAACAATATTTGGCTATTAGTGCTATTGCCCATTACTGTGTGGTGGTGGTGGGTGATGGTGGGGGGGTTGTTGTGGGTTGAGGGTGTAGGTGAAGGGGGTAGTTTCCCCAGGGTAAGGTGGTTATACCTCCCTAATGGGTAGCAGGAGGGGTTAACCCCTTGATAGCTGTTAGCCACTAAGGTAATAAGGGGGGTAATGTATGTATGTTGAATGTTTTACTGTGTATTTGTACTTGTTATTTTCTATAATGTATTGAAGCAGGGGGTCTCCAGAGGTAAACCCCATTAATTTCAGATCTGGGGACCCCCAATAGGGGGTGCCATTAGCCGCTTTCGGCTGGGCCCACGTGACATGGCGCTGGGTATTTAAACCCCTGCCGGAGCAGGTGACAGCACTCTCTAGAGACATCTATATCTCTGAAAGCAGAGGGTCTCCAGAGTTGAAATTAATGGGATTCACCTCCAGAGACCCCCTGCTTCAATACAGTATATACAAATAATAAAACATTGGATTGCTGTAACAGATGCTCAGGGAGACACAGAGAGAGATTGCTTCTCACTGCAACTACTCTATGCAGTAGCAGGGATCCCTGCTCAGTACTGTATATCCTCCCGGGCAGCTTACTGATTTATTTGCTGCAATCGAACCCCGGTCCAGCCGCACTCCAACATCGCAACCTCTCTCACCCACGGAGGCTGCAAGTCTTGATACATCTATATGTGTATTCCCCATTTCTTGTTCAGCGTCAAAAATGTTTCAATAAAAGTTTCACTAATTTTTAGTTTGTTTATATAATACTTTATTAAATATATTTATAGATAGCGTAATTTTATATCTATGATGATTTCAAAAACTACTATAGGAACAGAGATATGTGCTAAGCTTTATGTGCAAATTCATGAAACATTTTTTAATATATTCTTTTTTATATTTCCATCTTCAGTATATTCTTGTTATATAATGTTTTCTTCATAGATACTGTATACGTATTATATTACGATTCTACTGTATACCTTTAATAGCCTTGATCACATTTTTTTCTGTCAATGTGCTGACCTTGCCCTTTAAGACAATATGTAATTAAATAAATACGGGTATATAACCACATCCTCTATGATATTGCCTGAGGAAGCCTTCTAGAAAAATGTGTTGCGTTGAGATTAGAGTACTGTAGATGGAAGACTGAGGTCAGATCACAAGTGACATACAGTTTACACACCGAAGGGACGGAGGACCCAGTTCCTTGTTGGAATAGGACTATTTAACATGGCCGTTTAACCACTGATATTCAGCGAAAACCGTACGACCGTTGAAGGACCCTTGGTTAATGCTGTTTAGCTGCTGGCTGTTCCAGTCCTAAGGTTGTTAATTTGCATTAGGATTAGGGGTTGAAGGGTACTTAAGGTTAGGGTTTTTAGAGTAACGGGGTAAGGCTGTTAGGGTAAAGAGTTATGGTCAGGCTTTTTAGTGTAAGGAGTTAATGGATAAGGTGTTTAGGGTAAGTACTTAAGGTTAGTGTCTTAGGGTAGTGGTTTAAGTTTTTTAGAGTATGGGTTTATTGGGTAAGGTTTTCATGGTAAAGAGTTAAAGTTAGTGTTTTTATGGCAAAGGATTAAAAGGGGAAGGTTTTTAGGGGAAGGGTTCAGGGCTATTAGGGTTAGGGGACACATTACCTGTGGTAACGAAAAGTCCAGACTGCAAATAACGCAGGCAGCAAAATGTCCACGTCAAAATGTCCTAGTACTGACCTGAATCCCTCTGATTCAGGCTATATGTGCATGTATAAAAGCTCTGTTTTTTTAATGACATTGGGAGGGATACAGAAGAAAGGTAAATCTATTCTAACTTTATCTAAACCCTTCCTATAGACAGCTTAATGTGATCATTTTTGGGGGGAAATAAAGTACCTACTAACCACTGCTCCAGTATTAGGATACAGATTACACAACCATTTGTGCTACAGACCGATGTCTACTTGGATGGTCTGGGACCATTCTCTCTCAATGTCAATATGGTCAAGAAGAGATATCCGGCATATAAACTGGAAAACCTACACATTATTAAGTGATTACGGACAAGTTCCATGACTACCTCTACAGCAATTCATTCATTGTTGACCCAGATAACAATCCTTTAGTTTTCATTATGACTTTATAAGACTACTATAGATGCCTTTGGACAGAAATGGGCCTCGCTGTTTCCATTCTGTAACTTTACCATCAAGTATAAACCTAGTAAATCCAATGCAGGGTTTAATGCCTTCTCTCAGATACCTTACGACCTGGACCATAGAGTTCAGCAATTGGCTGAAGGGAATAAAGGTATTAGATGAGAAAGCACAAACACTCCTCTATCTATGGTCTACAGTCATAGAATTGCAGACTTTCTGCCAGTTCCCAAGCCATGCTTTCCAGATTATAATAGAGCATAGATAATCACTAAACATAAAACAGATCCTGGCCAAACCATCCACCCTGGGGCAACTACCCCTTTCATCTATCCCCTCTACCACCAGCAACCCTTTCCCCCACAAGAATGTGCAAAGCTCTAGTAGCCAAATATAGCTACAAGCACTTTTGCCCATTCAACCATACACTAAAATATTCGGAAAAATAATTGTGACTATAGTGCTAAAGTATAAATACCTACTTAGTGATACAAACAGTGATAAATATCCTTTAAATAAAAGGTAGGCTGCCTGGTACCTACTGTGTAGTACAAACAGAATACAACATGGAAAAAATAAAAACCTGGCGCCAAATGTTCAAAATGGTAAGTCCTGTGATCCTCAAAGAATCTGCACGAGTGCTTGACAGGCCATGAAACGAGAAAAGAGAAAACAAACACAAATCATAGCGTACAACGGCTGGGTAACTCAGTCTACCACTATACAACATATAACAATAAGACTCATAGTGAACAAACTAAAAATCAAATTTATTATAAAATGAACTCTGTCATAAAAGACAGCAATGAAGCAGATGAGGGCAGCTGGTCATCCGGAGATGGTAAAAATCAAAACCCTACTTATGAAAAGCAAGGTGATAACAAGCGGTGAATTAATAGTGTCCTCTCGGCGCAGGGGAATGTCCTGGCAGAGTATGCACTCTGCTCCACCGGTACTCTCGCCCAAAATCCCTTTCGATATGCACAAGGAACAGGCCCCTGAGGAATTTGAATAATTTCTACGAAACGCGTAGGGTGGGTGGCAGGTGTCACCCTGAGGACCGCATTGAGCATTCTATGAGCAGCTTGTCAAGTACTTTCAGTTTTTACTGTCAGTCACCGGCATCCAGACAACAGCCCTTATCCCTTTAAGAGCACAGGCACACTCGCACGTCTAGTGCCATGAGGATAGAAGGAAGGAGAACCAGCCACACGTGCAGTCGGTCTGTGAACCCCGGAGAGACTGCTTTCACCACTGGCACGTTCCTTGTGCATATCGGAAGGGATTTTGGGCGAGAGTACCGGTGGAACAGAGTGCATACTCTGCCAGGACATTCCCCTGCGCCGAGATGACACGGTTAATTCACCGCTTGTTATCACCTTGCTTGTCGTAAGTAGAGTTTTGATTTTTACAATCTCCGGATGACCTGCTACCCTCCACTGCTTCATTGTTGTCTTTTATGACAGAGTTCATTTTATAATAAATTTGATTTTTAGTTTGTTTACTAGGAGTCTTATTGTTATACAGTATGTTGAATAGTGGTAGACTGAGTTACCCAGCAGTTGTATGCTATGATTTGTGTTTGTTTTCTCTTTTCTCGTTTCATGGCCTGTCAAGCACTCGTGCAGATTCTTTGAGGATCACAGGACTTAACATTTTGAACATTGGCGCCAGGTTTTTCTTTTTTCCATACACTAAAATATAATACATTAATAATGTTTTACTTACCCCAGTGTGAATGCCGTCCTCCTCCTCCCCAACATCATTGAATAAAGGAAGGGCTGATGTCCAACCATTAAAATACCAGTAACCCCTACATTACCTAGCCCAGTCCCCTCATTAGAAAAGCTGTAGTCTGTATTTGTCACATTGAGGGTTAGCATTCCAGTCCAGGTTTACCATACTGCAGCAAGCTGATTAACTATAATCGCTTCCCAGTCTCCATTGCTAGCTGGAAGAATTAGAATACACCATCTACCTTTCCTCTTCCTTCTCTTATAACCTCTTCTCCTTAGTATGGGCCTCCATATGTTCTGCCCTATGAATTATATGATAGGTAAAAAAAGCCATAGTTTCTCATTTGATAAAATTTGTAGCACTTGCGCCGCGCACCGCGGGCCGCCCCCCCACCCCGCCCCCCACGGGCGATCTGGCCCCTCCATGGGTGTTTGCCTGGTGCTGTAGCTCACCTTCTTGGTGCAGGACATCTGAGTTGATCTGCAGTTGTTGTGTGGGAGAAGCCACAGGGCAGGCTTTCTCCTTCTCATGGTGCAGCACCTCCATCCCATGAGGATCCTGCTGAAAGCAGGATGGTCCCCACAGGCAATTCTCCTTCACAATGATCACACATTATAGCTGGTACAGCGGCATGTTTATTGGGTAGACAGCATGGCATCATCTCCGTTCCCTGGGGAAGACCCCGGGGCTTGTGGCCCCAAGAGTCCCTCCTCAGCTCCTTTACCCTCTTGCAGGGAAAAGAGTATCACACCATACCACACAGCCTAAACATAGCACACCTCAATTTGGTAGTGTCAGCTTTTATACCTGGGGGGAAGGGCTTGTAACCCCGGCCCATAACAGGGCAGGTCTAGGGACTGACAGGCATCACACCATATACGTGTGACCCAGTCAGTACCCTCCACAGTTATGACACTCCAACTGCCGGTTTAGGCCTTCCCCTGGCTAAGGCAACATAGTACCCATCCAGGCTGCAACTGCAGGCTAGGCCCTGCGCAGGAGTTTAACCCCAACACTGCCTGTTCCTATCAGGACTTATAGTGTTGAGGGCAGTAGAAGGCTATAGCCAGGGGCACTAGGCTACAAGTGAAATAATGGTTTTACATTTTTTCACCTACAGTATTTGCACACTGGACAAGCACACCTTTCTTCACATTTTGTCTTAACTCAACTAATAATTTTGGTACCCTATCTTTCCTTTGAAGGTACTGCAAAGTCAGTTCATTGAAAAATATTTTGTATTCATTGCTTTTACTTTTCTCAATTTAACCCTGGTCACAGGTTACTGTAAATGTCTCAGATAGTTTCAAATGCTGAAAAAATATTAATTGTCATCTGTTTTTTTAAGGACTCCCTAAACATGTTAACTATTGCACATTTCTACACGTCTTTCTGTAACTCAACCATTTAATCTTGCCTTTCGCTTTACAAAACAATTTGAAAAGGCACCCTTGTTGACCTTTTTGTGACTGGAGTAGTAGTTAAAAACTAATTTCCTTCATCTCCATTGTGATAGAGGTTGCTGATGTCAAAGTTAAGACAGCAGTAAGGCTTGTCATATTACTTACTTTTTTTTCCTTTTTCTGCACTGAGCCACAAACAACTACCTATCACCACATACTCTGTAAACCCTATATATTCCCAAAGGTAAACCAAAAAATAAATGAAAATAATTACATTGATTATTAAAATGCAAAATAATTTATTAATTTACATTAATTAAACAAGATCAAAGCTGGTGCATGTTTTTTTTTTTTTTTCATTATTCTTCCTAACATAATTTTCTTAAGATACAAGTGTTTCTAGGCATATTTTTTTTTTTTAATGGAGTTTCCATTATACTTCTAAATATTTAATGTACAGTATAATGAAACTCTGTTTGAAACAAAATCATTTTGATTAATGCACACACTAACACACCCTAATCTTATAATAGTACAAACTTGTTCATTTTGCAATAAATCATATCACTACATAAATATGACACACAATGCTATGTTGTATGTTGGCTGAGGGAGTTACCATAGAAAACATTTTCTTGCTCAACAAGCAAAGGTGTAAACAGCATTCATAATTTACCAGTTGCCTATTATTTCCTATTTATACATTAAGTAAATATTGTCTCCAATCAACTCATAATATGTCCCTTTTTGTATTTTGTAGGTTAAGTCATGGATTTTCTAAGCTAAAAGAACATTCTGCTCTACTAAATAACCTTTCAGTTACAAGAGTTTTGGTCACATTCCTCAAATACTTTTTACCATCTGAAAACAGATTTAAAAAGCACCAAGTCAGGAAAGAAAACGGTCATGTGGGCTAGAAAACCAATGTTAGCACCTGTAAACACAAAATGTGTAAAATGGCCTGATGGACAAATAAGATTCCAACACACACATTCATTACAAAGTAAAATAAATACATGCAATGTATAAATCTATTTAATATATATACCGCTCAACCCCTTTATAACGGTGTGCTTGGGGTCCAAAGAATCACATCGCGTTATAAGCGGATCGCGTTAGAAATAATTTACAATTGTATGCATTGTACAATAAAGTATTTAAGATACCAATAATCGTGTTGTAAAGTATTCATAAATACGAAAATTGGGAGCCACGCTCGCATCATAAGCGGATACGCGTTGTAACAGGGTTGAGCTGTATATATATATATAAATATATATACAGCTCAACCCTGTTACAATGCGAATCCGCTTATAACGCAATGTATATATACACACACAATTTTTTTGCGTACTTATTTTTCGCAGAATAAATATTGTAGTTTTAATTGTGCAGTTTTAAAGAAAAAGATACCAAAGCAAAAAACATGTTCCAAAATAGAAAAATATTTTATATAGAAATATAAGAAACACAAATGAGTGCTATGAAAAAGCACTAGATTAGTTAAGCAAACATAAAATTGAAACAATACAAAGTTACCAGAGGCTCCTTGTGCGTTGTGAGTGCAGCTGTTGGCAAAGCAAGGGCAACAAAAGTAGCAGTCCTGTGGTTCAGGCAATGCTGATAGGGAAAGCACCCGCTCTCAGCTTGTCAGTGCAGGCAGTTCACATCTCAGTAGTTTGTAGTGTTGACCAGCTGATCCACTTCACTTCTGGCTCCACTCACCACCGCATAGGGAATGCACCCGCTCCCGGATAACTGCCCTCAGCTTGTACCGGTCAGGGAAGGCACCCGCTGCCAGTATGATGTTTCTAGTGGTCCCGTAGTTTCACAATGAAATATTCCCAAACTCACAATAAATCTGCAGACAGAACATTGCACTGCTCCACCCAATCTTTGAATGAATAAGTGCAAAAAAGCACCAAAAAGGGGGAATTTATTATAAAAAATACTAAAGAGCAAAATATATGAAGAGTAAAAATGGATTTTAAAGCACACAATCTATTTCTTATCCAACACGGTTTCGCATCATAAAAGATACTTCCTCGGGAATGATTGATCCTGGAAATGTGTGCTATTTAAACCCAAATGCAAATTGAAAATGGGTGTAGCATTACAATACAATTAAGCCACCACATAGCCCATTGGTGGATCTATTAAGTAATTAAACAAACAGCTGTAATTACTTCATAGTGAACATGCAAGATCACATCCTACAAAAATCACTTATAAAGAACTAATCACAAGAAATTATACATTTGGCTGAAAATTCTAACTATAGATATCTTGAAAAATTCCATTGCAAATACAGTAGATATTGTAAACTTGAGAGTCTGGAATGACAAAAAAGTCAACATTAGAGTCAAATGGATTACTTAGAACTAGAGAACCATTATGGATGTTACTATTTGGACTTATAAAAAATTAATACAAATTATTATGGTCCAAAATATCAATGGCAGGTATAGACAAATATATAGAAATGAAAGAAATTCTTCTTATAGATAGGCTGTTATTGATACACATGAAAGAATTATATAAGTGATATAATATCAAGCTCCTCATTTAACCCCATAGGCATCATGGTGTTCAATTAGAATATCCAGCAACTCTCTTGTCCTTTATTATTGACTGCATCCGGTTTATTTTATCACATAATTTTTTTTGTTTCAGAACCAATTTTATTTACAGGTCTGTGGTACAGCGATGGGCTCACGCTCTACCCCCAGTTACGCAAATTTGTATATGAGGGCATGGGAACATAGCTGTATCTGGGTTAACAAAACACAGAACCCCAGCAAGCTCTTTTTGGGAACCCCTGAGCCCCCACAAAATATATATATGTATATGTGTCAAAATGGAGTGCTATTGAGCGTGGCATATGTATACAACAGACGACAGAGAAGCCCAATGCTACATCGAACATGACAGAAATACACAGTAAAATACTTATATATTATCTTGAAATAGGGTCATTTAGTTTAACCCTTTGGCCAAAGCGTTGTAAGCTTGCGAGCCACGACAAAGCAGACACCTGTTCGCAAGTCCTAACACTACCAGATGAAATACTAATAAACCTCTATTAGGATTAAAATTCTGATTTACCTCTTATTAGGAGGGAGAAAGACCACAGTGGGTCTATATCCAGCAGAATGAGGAACTTGCAAACTAGGGAAGTGGGGAGGGGCGGGCATAAAACCTGGGAAGGAGGAGCCACTAACCTCCACCAGCTGGAACAGCTGAGAATAAGTTAACAAAACACAGAACCCCAGCAAGCTCTTTTTGGGAACCCCTGAGCCCCCACAAAATATATATATATGTATATGTGTCAAAATGGAGTGCTATTGAGCGTGGCATATGTATACAACAGACGACAGAGAAGTCCAATGCTACATCCAACATGAAATACACAGTAAAATACTTATATATTATCTTGAAATAGAGTCATTTAGTTTAACCCTTTGGCCAAAGCGTTGTAAGCTTGCGAGCCACATCAAGGCAGACACCTGTTCGCAAGTCCTAACACTACCAGATAAAATACTAATATACCTCTATTAGGATTAAAATTCTCATTTACCTCTATTAGGAGGGAGAAAGACCACAGTGGGTCTATATCCAGCAGAATGAGGAACATGCAAACTAGGGAAGTGGGGAGGGGCGGGCTTAAAACCTGGGAAGGAGGAGCCACTAACCTCCACCAGCTGGTTATTAGTATTTTATCTGGTAGTGTTAGGACTTGCGAACAGGTGTCTGCCTTGATGTGGCTCGCAAGCATACAACGCTTTGGCCAAAGGGTTAAACTAAATGACCCTATTTCAAGATAATATATAAGTATTTTATTGTGTATTTCTGTCATGTTGGATGTAGCATTGGGCTTCTCTGTCGTCTGTTGTAAACATAGCTGTATCTGGCGTAACAACCCTTTTTCACATCACATTATTATTTGGAAGCGCATCATCGATGATGTGCTCCTGGTGTGAAGGGGTGATGAGGTGACCCTCAATTCCTTTCTTCAATACAGTGGAGGCCGACCTGAGTCTAAGTCGGCTAGATCCGCGGCTCTCAGATTATCCCGGTTAGGTGCAGCTTTCTGTTTGTTTCGCCCGGAGTGAACTGCGTTATTTTAGCGCTCATGATTTTAGCATTTTATTCTCGCCGTCTGCAATACTGCAATGCCATGTAAAAACTCAGGGGGTCGTTTGCAAGCTGTGGTCTTGGAAGTCTAATACCTTCGCGGCTCAACCTACGTCAGTACACAGTCTGTGTGTGCGTGCGCAGTAATTGTAAATGTGCATATTTAAAGTATACATGCATTTGCAGTGCTGTGCTGTGCTGCTATGCAGTATGTCTCATTTGAAAATTGTTGAAACGCATAGGCGTGTACAGTACTGTAACAGTCACATTTCGGCATATACAGTGCTCTCCCCTCGCTCAGGATAATTAACTGCACTGCAGGGTATTTCAACTTCTTATCTTCTCTACAATGCAGTACATCTCTCCCACACCATTCCTTAGAACGTGTGTCTGGTTTCAATCACATTCCTGCTTGACAGCAGGTGATTACTATGCAGGCGCCTGTTACTTCACCCACCACTGCTTGCTTGCTTGCTTGCTTACTTGAGTGAGTGACCAAAAAAATGTAAAAAATAAACTATTGTAATTTTTTTCTTTTTCTTTTATCTACAAGTCTGCAAAAACCATTTTACTGTATTACGATATTCAATCTGTGCTGTAGCTTTTGACTGCGACCCTGTGCGTTTGACTGCACATGGTTGATTTGTGTGCTTTTAACGTACTGTATTTGGGGGTGTATTATTATGATGAACTGCCTTTTGAAATTAAAGTATGTCTTTAGCTTTGAACTTCATGCAGCTGTACCCTGTAGCCCCCTCCCCACGAACGCTAGCTCAAGGATTTGAAATTCCACGGAGTCGTTAATTTTCTGAATCTTGCCATTGTGTTCTTAATCAATCTGTCAATAGCCGAGCTACAAAGCCTCACTGCACCTGCGTGTAATCCTTTTTGAGATGGGAGCTAGCTGTTTACTGCGCATGAGTCACCCAACCCCCCCTCTCCACAGAGTCGTTAATTTTCTGAATCTTGTCATTGTGTTCTTAAGCCGTCCATAGCCGAGCTACAAAGCCTCACTGCGGCTGCGTGTAATTCTCTTTGAGATGGGAATTTTGAGGCTTTGTTTACGGCAACGCTTTGGAAAATCCCTTCTCGAATTTGATTTGCAGAGAGCATCACCTCTCTATGCGCCTGTGTGTAATCCTCTTTCGGATGGGAGCTAGTTGATTCCTGCTCATGTGCCTGTAACTTCACCCACCACTGCTTGCTTGAGTGCACCCCCCAAAAAAATAAAAATGTAATTATAATTTTTTAACTGTTATTTTATCCGCAAGCCTGCAAAAACAATCTTGATATTTCGATATTCAATCTGTGCGTTTGCCTGCACATGGTTGATTTGTGTTTTTTTTTAATGTACTGTATTTGGGGGTGTAGGGATCACATTACAGTATTATGATGAACTGCCTTTTGAAATTACTGTACTGTACTCTACTCTATGTAATTTCTTTGAACTGCTGCACAACTAATCCTTCATCCCTCCCCGACGCACACACAAGCACTTATCGACAGACACCTCCACAGTCATTAATTTTCTGAAGTTAGTCATTGTTTTTAATCCGTCCCTAGCCGAATGTCAATCGCCTCACTGCGCCTGCGTGTACTCTAATCCTCTTGGAGATGGGAGCTTGCTGCTTACTGCGCATGAGTCACCCAACCCCCTCCACAGAGTCGTTAATTTTCTGAATATTGCTATTGTGTTCTTAATCCGTCCATGGACGAGCTACAAAGCCTCACTACGCCTGCATCAAATCCTCTTTGAGACGTGAGCTAGCTGATTACTGCACATGACTGCCCCCCCCCCCCCAACCCTTTGAGGCTTTGTTTACGGTAACGCATTGGAAAATCCCTTCTCGATTTTGAAATGTAAATCTGATTTGGACAGCATTGTGATAATTGAGAGTTAAAAAAAACATTAACTGACTCATGTTGTTTTGTCATTCATTCTTTTTCAATGAATGAACTGTAGGGGTGGGGGGGGGGTGTTGTCAATGATTATGATTAGCAGGAATGTAAAATATTTATTTTATTTTATCAGGAACCAAAAAATACAAATAATACATCATGCAATCTTTATTAAGTTCTTCTGGCAGATTGAAATTGATAAACATTTAGAAAACATTTGTAAAACATGGAAAAACATGAATAATGCACATTTATAAGAATATTATTTAATAATATATACTGTAATGTGTAATATATATATATAGTAATATTATTTTTTCCATCTTTATCTTGTTCCTTATTCTGTGTACAGTACAGTAGTTCATTGTAACGATGCGCGGAACACGCCCCCCTGCGGCGTGTCCCTTCCTTACCTGTTTACTTCTGATCGCCGCCCTCTAGCTGCGAGTCAAGATCCTGTGTCTTTAAGGATTCTGAAGCAAGCAACGCCATCTTGCTTTCTGGCAAACCCTGCCCTCTTCCTCCTGACAGGAAGTAAGCCTCTCTTTGACTTTCTCTCTGCTATTAGTCTTTTGCTGCCTGCCCTGGAGCCTGCTAGTATTCATCGCATACTGTTCCTGTCTGGACCTCCTTGGTACCTTTACCTTCACTTGTGGATTCCGGAAGACTGGGACAGTCACTCTTATACTACTGAGGTTAGTTTACCGTCGGGTAGTGTAGGTACCTGCTTAGTAGGGTTCACCTTGACGTGGTAGCTGGTTTATAATTCCTTGGCCAATGGATTAGACTAAGAACCCTTATGTTATGTTTAGTTTTGCTGCACCTTGCTGTTTCTGGCACTATGCCTTTAAGAAGTCTGAACGTTCTCCTAGAAGCAGTCTTTCCTGGATGTCACAAGTGTTCTGCCATAAGCCTTTGGCTTGTCTGTCTCCTTGGTTCCTGAAACCGGCTGCTAGTGTCACGCAGCGGTCTGTTCCTGTCTCCTGTGCTGAAGCGGAGTACTCTCCTTGTTTACTTCAGC
>WSYH01007235.1:0-33956 GCA_036426205.1 Ascaphus truei
CTTTTTTTTCTGTTCTAAACCCAGTGTATGCATATAATAAGAATATCAGCGTTCCATAGAACTCAATGCAGTAATAAGGCAGGACTATCACTTCCATCTAATATCACCTAAACTTGCAAGCAATAACTTTGCAAATCTGTCGCTAGAATCCCAAACTGAAATAAATATTTTAGAAGAGTTAAAGATTGCAGACTTTATGCCAGTATTATATAGTAATAAGGGTTAATAAGGACAAAATGGGTTCTAATAAATGTGGGTGCGCCGTGATTTGCTTGATTTTAGCTACTTTTCGTCAATCAACAGCAGCGGTAAATTACAAAAACTTAAGTACCTTTGGTACTGGGTGAGCATTTCATAAACACATGGAGCTGGATAAATAGACCCCTCTGTGTTTGCAACCATGCTGCTGTTCCCATTGCAACACTAAAGCGCTCTGTATACCACCCACACTTTTCTTTCTAGCTGATCTGCCTATTCGTTACGTACTGCCAAAAATGTATTAAAAATGCCCATATATTTAGTGCAAGCTGCCTACACCCTCATAACTTCAGCCATATATTACTGCATGTTTCCTAGGCATTTTTAAGCTGATTCACAGTGTTTATTACAACAATTTGCATGTTCATACCCGGGCCATGCATTATTAAATTGCCCTCGGAATTCATTATAATTAAATTAGGAAGCTATCCTCTAAACTTTTCCAGATTGTTTTTGAATGGCATTTTTTCCCTACAGTAGTCCCGGGCCTATGGCTATAAAATGCTTGCATGTTAGATGCATTGTAAGGCAATCAGTTCTGTAGAAAAGGCAGAATGGGAAGTTTTGTTACTCTTGTAATAACCTGAAGGAATGAGAAATGGCGAAGAGTAACTAGGCTCTAAGGCACTGCGACTTTGAAATCACTGTAGTATCTTCCCTCATGAAAATGTACAGTATTGTACTTACCATATAATTAAACATTATCTACTGTATTTTAAATTCTGGGGTATATTGTTTGTGTGTTTGCGATCTATTAAATTCAGAAAGGCATTTGTCATATGTCGTGATACATATTGTTAAACAATATGAGAGTCTTAAGTATAGGTACAGAGCTCTCCAAATCTCACAAGCCTCTTCTCGTGTGTACAAGTTCTCCAAACCTCACCTGTTTCTTCAACGTGTACAGAGCTTTCCAAACATACCTTTCCTCTATACGTATATAAAGCTTCCAAACCTCAGGTCTCTTACATGGTAAAGAGCTTTTAAACCTCACAATGGCTCTTCTACACAGCTTTCCAAACCTCACAGGTCTCTTCTTATGTATACAGGGCTTTCCAGTAAACCAGGGGTTTAGAAAGAGTTCCAGACCTTCACATTTATCCTCTCAGTTTTTACTTGTACATGGTTTAGCTTCCCCCATTAATCCATAAATCCCTGTGTCTGTGAGCCCAATTTATTCATAATCATTGCTATGTCTGTTGCATTTATCTTTTTTTTTGTTTATCCCTTGCAAACAAACACTTCACAGAGAATTTAATCAGCATAATAAGGCAGACAGTAATGAAGGACATGTTTGATTGCTAGCACGAATGATTCTGGAGAGATAATGGGAATGATCCCTTTAAAAAAACACTGTTATTATTTCATTCCATAGAAACAGACATTTAGAGCAAATTGGTAAACTTAGCATAACCATTTCTTCTAGGGCGTTGTGAAGCCTCAGATCCCATTTCTTGTCGGTGTTTTCCATTCCTAGAATACACGAGGTCTACCCAGGCGTGTCGTGAATATTACTTCTACCACCGTGTTGGGACATTTTCCATGCATCCACATACTTTTCAGTGCCAAAAGACTAAAGCATCCTGTGTATCTCACCATCCAGTTTCAGAGCATGACCTCTTAGCTTAGCTTTCTCTTCTTTGAAAAAAGTATTCTTTTGTCCACTTTGTTAATTCCAAGTAATTGTAGATGAAGTATCCAATTAAGTATTAACAAAACCATCTACTGTACTGTGTTCCTCCATTACCGGGAAGTGATCCGAAAAAAGAGACTAATCCTCCTACTAGCATGTGGTGGAAAACAATACAAGCACTGTCATCAGAAAAGACACAACGAGCCTATTAATATTAAGCAGGCCCTGCCATATAACATCTTCCGTGAATATTAGAAATGCCCTGTTTCTTCACATTCATTGCATTATGGTGAGAGACCCTGCAGGAGATGATGATTCCCAAATAAGGATGTATGCCAGAACTTCAAATTCTGATCTTATGAATGTTTGTACATTTAGATGGGAAAGGTGATGGCCAATACTCCAAAGATTGGTACAAATGTGAAAGTCCCTATATGACCAAAACGTGATCTACAAAAACTTTCACATTTGTACCAAGTCTTCTGGAGTGCCAGCTATTCCACCTGTTCATCTGAATACAGCTTTCTGTGGAGGTATGAGCACGTGGCAGTTTACAACTTAATGCATGCAAGTGCTCCATTGGTACGTGTTGACTGGCAGTGCTCTGCCACAATTGACACATTTCTGGCATGTGGGCAGGACAGCCTCGTGGTAGGTTCAGTTGAGAACCCCAAACAGTGGTAAGGTTTTCTTGTACTTCATGGGTATTTCCCACAAACAATAAAACTATGGAAAACAAAACAAACATAAAACTTACTCCTTGAAGACTAATATATTTATAGTAGGTCCTTAGCTACCCCTGGGTGCTAGCCTACTTCCAGGCTTAAACAAGATATGCAGTGAAAAAGATATAAAGTCCTTAAACAGATTTGGGGAGCTTTGGTCTAGAGAGAGTCCAAGTGATCCCTTCGGATACTGCAACAGCTGCTTTAATTTCCTGCAGGGTTGGACGGCTGGGCCCTAGTAGGCAGGACTGGTCCATCAGGCTGTGTGCAATCTTCTGTCTGGGAAAGCCGTGCCTCAGTCATACTTCCTGGTTTTGGAAAAGTCTTCTCTTACCTGCTCATGTCTGGCACCTTATACAAAACTACCTGACAGAGCCTTAACTCAGCTCTGATGTGCCAGGTAGCGCTGGATGGGTTAACCCTCTGACTGCTGGTTTCAGCAGTCAGATGTATGTTTCCAGGCATACTCATTTGTGAATGACTTCACCCTGTCACATGGCCACTTACAAGTCATTCACATAAGGTGCCTCCAGTGCCGAGAGTATCTTATGATATAGGACCACTTAATATTAATGCAATTTATGCCTTCACACCTTTATTGCCAATAGACCGTATAATGCATTGCAAAGCCAAGAAGAGTGTTAATCATTCTTGAAACAGAATCACTCTCTTGTTTCATCGCTCAGGTTGATGTTATTGGTGGTTCTAGGTAGGCAGATCCATTAAATAATTGGGTTATAGCTATAGTGCATACTTACTATATTTCCTCTTCTCAGCAGGGGAACCACAGGGAACATAGGGATCTAAAGTGGTCCAGTTGCCCCCACAATCAGAGAGCTGAGTCATATGACTGTTATACTTTACCCACCTTGATCTTAAAATTAATTTGCAGGCATTTCAACTCTGCAGCTCTTTAGAATGTGAGTTTATCACAAACTTCTTCTTTAACTGGAATGGCGCGTCAACAGGGGATTATCAAAGGGAGGGTCCAAACATTCAGCCAACGTGACCAAATGACAGTGACATGTTTATTGGGTTAAAGAGTCAAATGTCCCAATGTAAGAACTGAAACTAACAATACGTTTATAAGGCTAAATGGTTGGTGCCATGTAGGAACAAATTGAACAAATGGCAGGGTTTTATTAAATGGGTTGAAGGCTGAAGGTTTAAATGATGTAATGACATGACCTGTTCAACGGGTGAGATGATCAGTCCAATATACTGAAGGACTAAAATGAACTAATGACAGTAGCATGTTTAATGGATTAGATGGTTAGTCCAATGTAGGACTAAATTGATCTAAAGACATGACATGTTTATTGGTTTAAAGGGTCACTCCCACGCATGACCATAGTGAATTAATGGCTTAATGGGTTAAATCTTGGTGACTAATTCATGTGACAAAAATCAGACAGATACAATCTAAGCCTTTTGAATATTTTTTTTTTTTAAAGCTTTCATTTACAGCAGGGACACACAAATACAGAGGGGAATCTTGTTTCTTTGCAATATAATAATGTTAAAAAGGCAGAAAATAAAGGAAATTAAAAACAGATTCCAAGTCTCATTTGCCATTCTCATTATCCAGTGTTTGCAAACATTCCAGAACAATTTAAAAATGAAGATACAGTACTTGTCTTATACTTTTCCAGAAAGATTAAACCTATTAATGATATCCAAATTTAGATCTGGCTGCACTTTTTAATACAAATTATGCATTTGCTTCTGCATCATTATAGCATAAAAGGCATTTCGTTTACCTGCCTGTAGTTATTGAAATCAATATCTCTGTATGTTTGCACACTTATACATAACTAAGACCAACACATCCTTCATCTTAGAACTGAAACAAGCAGACTAAAAACAAAATAACAGCTCAAAGTTAATGTTTGAACAGAACTTTTCCAGCGTACTTACAAATTACATAGGAACACCTTTCCATTCTCACTTAATTACTAATTTTGCAGGTTATCCTGTCTATGGTAATTATCATGGTTGCTCATCACTCTCTACTTTTGAGTGCTTTCTGTCATAGTGTGCAATTATTACTGTGTTCAGGAAGACAAGTGCATGTGTGTATGGCCATTCACAAGGGACAAAGACAATAAAGAAAGCATGTGAAGAAGCAATTTGTGCTGCTGAATACTTTATCCATAAGGGTGCATTGACTCTTACAGACATAAGCTAAAAATCTTCCCAACTCAACAATTTAGACTGTGCGGAAAAGATTTTAGTGCCATTTATTTGACTAGAGCTGGACACTTCTACGCACTGGGATGCAGCTTTACAGCATGTTGAGCAAGGGCCTTAGAGATTTGTGTACCAAACAGACTTTGTAAACTAGTCCCTCTGTGACAGGGTGAGATACAGGGTAACATGTAGCTAAGAATTATTCAACTTCCACTTATTTGATTGGAATATAATTCATTGGCAACTGTGTCACCGCCTTCTCACCAAATTGAACAGTAACCTAAAATAGGGATGTACAATACGATGGAAAGTGCAAGCAAGATTGATGCAGACATTCATGTTTTAGCACCAATGTATCAAGGTTCTTTGCTACAATGAAATAAATTCAATACAAAAAATGTGTGACACTGTGCAAAAGATTCCAACTTGGACAGTATAAATAAGAAGAGATAGAATGGAGTTATTGATGTATTATTTTAATGGGATACATTAAAGATTGTGTTGCTGCATTTTCTTCTTCTTCTTTTATTATTTATGTACAGTATATATATTTTATTGTATAGAGCCTCAATGTACATACCACTTCACAGCAGTAATAGACACAGCAAAAATAAAATGAGATGTAATACATAATGGGAGTGAGCACTTAAAGATAAAGTAAACATTAGGAAAAGGATCCCCTGCCCTAAAAGCTTACAATCATGTGCTATGTAGGGAGAACTTGCTGAGACAGTAGGAAGGTGTTATAGTAAATGAGTATGCAAAGGGTGAGTACCAGTGTGAAGAAAACTACTGTAAGACAAGTCTGAGTTGGCATACACATTACTGGCTGTCAATTGTAAGTGCCCTCCTTGCCAGTCCCTAAAGGAGTTTATATAGACTATATACATGGCAAGGCTCAGTCTCTAATACTGAACCTGTTCAGGGTGCTGGGTCTGTGCAGGCTGGGCTTGGATCTGCTGATAGAATAATAAAGGGTACCAGGAACTTTTATAGTACAAACAAGCTTTATTCACATGCATTTATAATGCTCGCCATACAAAAGACAGATGAACTGCAGACATGAATGGTGCCAAACAATATTGTTACTCTATGCTTCTTCCTTGGTAATGCTCAATCCTACGCTGAGGAGATACTTGGGCTTGTTCCATTAGTACTGTATTTGGCTAGATTGCCAATCTCCTGATAGCATCAATAGTGCTCCATCTCAAGTGGGCCCTGCTGGACATACCGTACACTCTGCTTTCTGGGATCAATAGCCCCGTACTTGTATTGCATACTGTACTTCCTCATGCATATTGAGGTAAGTAGAAGAGAGAAGGAGCACAGCTGACAGCATCCAAAATGTAAAACTAAGGGCAACTCAAGACTGGGAAAAAAATATATATTAACCTTTAATAATCAGCTTTTGAATCGGGCGATAGGTGAAAGATCAGTGCGCAAACTAAATAAAACCATTCAAAAATGGTAGTGAATAGTGATATAATAAATTGAATATATAAGTGACTTAAGCCAACAGTGGACAAAAATGGAGCGTCTGCAGCTGCGGTTGCAGGGATGGCCCAGAGCACCCCTAAAACTTACAGATAAAAACAGAAAAAACACAGCGCACAACGCTCATAGTGCATTAAAAATATATTGACACAAAACAATTGTTAGAGTAGGTAATGTGCGTACATCAAAATGATATTAAACAGGCATGTTAGGGAATTATGTTACACCATACACCACGTGGAAGCCGAATTGGATGTCGTCACAGGTATAGGAAACTGCTTCGTGGTAACCTGTTCCTGTAGGGTAAGTAGGAGTCTTTCAAAGTCCCCGCTCGCATGTATACAGAGTCCAGCCCATCTGTGGCTCACAGGAGAATGACTGCTTCAGACAGAGCTCCACGCCGGCTGGATTCCTCTGGCTGTCTCCTTCAGGTACTGTTTCAACGCCTTTGCAAAATCATGAATCACTCCCTAGGATCTTCTCAATCAACGCTGCTCCCTTCCTCCGTTAAAACACGAGAACACTTCTCTGCTCCCGGGAACACCATACAGAAAATAATGAACAAAAATGTCACTCCGCGCTAAGGCTGTCCGTAAATATAGTCCCTCTTGTGCCGTCAGTTGAGGGACTCCACAACACCCCTATAAACGTGAGCTCCGCAAGGGAGCTCACAGACAGAAAAAGAAATGGCAGACAGGCGCACTAAGGGACTTAACTCTTTATTAATAATAATATATCCCGATATGGATGAATACCAAATAAACATAAAAAGTGAGTGTAGACGGACGTACACAGAGGTACACAATTGGAGGCTTTTATAAGGTGAAATTATAATAGGCTTTATTGTGCCTTTTCCTTTCATCAGGAAATCATCCAAACACAGGGGGGGAACAAAGCTTCTATTCACTTGGGAGTATCTCTAGTGAAAATACCAATGCAATTAATTCACAAAACTCTAAGTCAAGCATGTCTCGCAGGCCCAAAACATATAGCAAAAATAAGCAGATATAAGCAGTCTTTAATAATGAAAGTCTATCTGTTCTTGCTATAGATAAGCTTCTCTGCTCTCCTGGAACCACACCCGTGCGTGCACAGAAAATATCGCATCCAGGTTTAGAAGTCTTATTTGGTGGTCTTGCAATCAGCTATGCTGGGCAGAGCTCAAGAACGGTAGTCCAGAGATGTGTGTTCTCTGGTCAGTCTCTCCTGGGAGACTCAAGAACACTCCTCGTCTCCAAAGGTCAGCTCTCATTCAGAGCTAAGGAGTCACTTCCTGTCTCAACAGACAGCTTTTGTAAGCAATCTAGATCAGGCAGCTGGTGTTTATTAATTGACTACCAGCAGTTAACCACCACATGCTCAAATTAAAGGCACATTACTTGAAAGGATTACTCCCCTGTTAAATACCTCACTGTTTGTGGGAAGCTCGGGCTTGCCACGGCCAAAGCCCATCCTTAAATTTCATTCAAGATATCTCAGTGACTTGAATGAGTGTGGATGGAGGAAGAGAACCCTCAGTCCTGTTTGGGATTGGAGCCTTTCTCCAGTTTATTCGGGTCTCCTCCTGAAGGTGTTTGAGATCAGCACCCCTCAGTCGCTCGAGGAGGACTTTCTCCAAGTATAGTCTTTTTTTAGTGCGCGTCATTAGATTTCCCTCGAGTCGGGTGCTCGTCTTTTGTAGGCATACTGTATGGCAGCAGTTGCAGAGAATTAAAACAGCCCTTTGAGTTTTTCCGCTCTTGAAGCTGTCACTTGCACTTTTTCCACTCCAATGGGGTGCTGTTTCTAGTTGCCCCTTTTAGATTAAGTTGCAATTCCACAACAACTTCCAGAGAATGTCCCATCTTTTCAGCTTCATCAGCTAAAGATTTTCTGGTTTAATTCAGCACATGTACCTTTCTTTGTTGCCTGCTGGGTGTCTGAAGGTTTTGGCTAGTGCTTGTAGGTGGTTCAAATTTTGCAACCTCAGATGAGCGGTATTCCCAGCTCTCACTGTATCTGTGTCTTCATGGGTTTTGAGGCTGGGGATACTGACGCTTAGTCAGGGTCAATACTGTCCTGTAGGACTGTAATCTCATCCACAAGAGATCCTTGTTTTCTGAGGCGTCTTGCAAATCTCTTCTCAGGGAGATGTATTTGAATGCTTCTGCTTTCTCTTGAGCTTGCCTCTCTCATTTTTATTGCATTGTGAAGCACTATGAAACTTCTTTGCTTGGGCCACAGTTAATTGTTTCAGTTTCTGGACCTTCTTGTGCTCCCTTTTGTGCTGCGTCAACCTGGGTTCAAGCTTGGCTTTTAGCCTTTGCTTGGTGATGCTCAGGGTAGCCTTCAGTTTCTCATGCTGCTTTGAGGGGACATATGGGTCATCAGACGTTCCTGCAGCACTTGAATTTTTTAGCAGCCTGCAGATTGTCATCCTGCAGAGTTCGCTGCTGCTCCTCTTCCTTCTCGAGGTCCGTACGCGACCTTGCAGTTGTCTATGCAGCGGTGCTGCTCTGCTTCAAACTTTTCCTTGATTTCTTCTGTCAACTGAAAATTTTCTTCTTTCAGTTTTAAGTTTTCTCTTTTTAATCTTGAATTTTCTCCTTTTTCAGTCTCTGTATTCTTCAGGGCTTCTTTGCAGTCCTCCTTCCATTTACGCAGATCTGCTTTGAAAATGACAATCTCCTGGTGTGAGACTTCCTTCTCTAGGTTGAGGGTCTGAAGCTCCTTCTGAGAGACTTTGAGATCTGTACCAAGATTACCAATAGTTTCTTTAGCAATGTCCAGCTCCTCAGTGAGACTGTGTAGTTCCTTTCTGGAAACTTCCAGGTCTCTGCGGCAGCTGTTGGTCTCATGATGTGAGGCATCAAGTGCTCTGAGGATTGTCTGAACCTCTTTCTGAGATACGTCCACTTCTATCCGGACACTGTTGACCTCCTGTTGTGAGGCATTCAGCTCTATACGAAGAGTGTGAACCTCTTGCTGGAAGACTGTCATCTGCTTCAGTGCCTCCTCATACTTCTGCTTTAGCGTAGCCACCATTTTATCAGATTGGCTCTGCTTTTCATCCATGGCAGAAATAGTAGCCTTTGCAGTATCTAGCTCAGTCTTGAGATCGTCCAATTCTGTCCTGGCTAAAGAGTAAATTGTGAGCACATCTTTTTGTAGCCTCACGTTATTTTTCTGTAGCTCTGTGTTATCAGCTCTCTCAAGTTTCAATTGTTCTCGAAGTAGATCACAGTCATGCCTGGCAATTGTCAGGGCGTCTTCAGGGCTGGTCAAGGGATCATCACTCACTGGTTCCGGCTCCGCTTCCCTGGGATGACTGGTTGAGGGTTCCTCACTGTTGGCACCGGACAGACACTTCTTTGGGGTACACGACTTCTGCCTTGGGCCCTCTGGATATTCGGTTAACCGCGGGACGAATTCTCCATTTTCTCTAGGCTGCAGGGCAACTCGGTCCCCCTTTTCCTCCACAGGATCTGTGGACGTGTCTGTTCCTTCCACGGTAAGTGAAGAACAGCTTTTCTTTTTCTTTTTTCGCCTTTTTGATTTGGATGACACCGTCCCTTCAGGGATATTGGGGTCTCCATCTTCATTTGAAATTTTAGCAGAGTCACTGGATCCACCCGGCTTTTCTTGCAACTGTAATAGTTGACGGAAATATTCGGTGATCCACTGCTCCCGCTCTGTCTCCTGCTGATCATATTCGTCATCAAAGGGAGCGGTCTTTTCTGTTCGTGCCGAGTTCAGGCACCCCCACCATTCTTGGGGTGTTTTGTGGGTGTGACTCGGTTCGGGTTCCCCGTAAGAGATGTCTTCCTCTTTATTGGACTGGAAGGGCCACTCTTCCGTGGGGTAGGGTTCATTACAGGAACGCTGCATCTTGTCCTCCCTTTTTAGGCTATCAGGTGTAATTTTCTTCCTGACTGCAGGAGGTGCTATTGGAGCTGTTGCCACTGTATTTTCTAGAACCCCCAATTGTGGTAGTCCTACAGGTGGGCATATTTTGCTTCTAGAGGTCTTAGCTCTCACAGGCATCTCTGTAGAATTTTTCTTTCTTGGATAAGTTTTACAATATCAGCAGTACTGTGCATGCATTTTCTCTCATCAGGTAGACAAGATGTGCAGTTGCTAGGTTAAAAAGTCTATTTGCTTTACACCATTTACTTGCTAGGTTTAAACTCTCATTAGGTACAGTATGCTGAATGTGTAGTTGCTAGGAAAAAAAACTTCTGTTTGCTTTACACCATTTACTTGCTAGGTCCAATCTCTCCGCTTCAGCAACAGAATTTGGTTTTCTGCCTGAGTTCAGTAATTTTCAGTCTCATCTTTGGGTATTATGGCATTCACACTTCACACTTTGGGTGTCTGTTTTTGGTCCCAAGATATATATAGGCAGACTTTTTTTCTTGCAGAAAAAAAAAACATTCTTTCATTCCCGGCAGGGTGACTCAACATTCAGCAATTGGTTTTGAAAAACCTTTTACACAGTTCATAAATCACCTTTTCCCCTATAGGGCAATTTTACACTCAGCATTTGTTTGCTAAAAATTCCCCTGCTTCAGCACAGTCTTGTATCAATTTTCACACTTTTCTGCATATACTCCATTCACAGCTGGTAGTCTTATGCGGTGTGGCAACCTTTATTTGCAAAATCAGTACCACTCGTGGGTCACCATCTGTATTCACTGCTTCAGCGAAACTTTTGAAAACAACAAACACCTATCCCTTTTTAAGGGCTGACTCACTTCTTGAACCCTGACTATGGCTGGAAGGCAAAACCCCTATTTCAATGACCATATTACACTTTGTGATAGGCAAAATAAGGTTTAGCTACTTCAGCAGTCTCTCTCCTCTACTGATTGGGGCAAAGAGTCCATCTGTGGTTTTGTAAGTTTCAGTGCAGTGTGGTTTCAGTGATGTGTATCCCTGTAACTCTGATCTCTGCTGCATGAGGTTTTTTTTTTTTTTTCTCAGACTGTTTGTAGGCAAAAAGCATAACAAAAAATTTCACATACAAATCTCCGGTCCTTTTTAACTTCAAGGACACCTCTTGTCCCACCTCGGACACCATATGTAGACGGACGTTCACAGAGGTACACAATTGGAGGCTTTTATAAGGTGAAATTATAATAGGCTTTATTGTGCCTTTTCCTTTACATCAGGAAATCATCCAAACACAGGGGGGGAACAAAGCTTCTATTCACTTGGGAGTATCTCTAGTGAAAATACCATGCAATTAATTAACAACTCCCTAAGTCAAGCATGTCTCGTAGCCCCAAAACATATAGCATGAAATAAGCAGATATAAGCAGTCTCTTAATAATGAAAGTCTTATCTGTTTCTTGCTGTAGAGTAAGCTTCTCTGCTCTCCTGGAACCGCACCCGTGCATGCACAGAAAATATCAGCATCCAGGTTTAGAAGTCTTATTTGGTGTCTAGCAATCAGTTATGCTGGGCAGAGCTCAAGACCGGTCAGCTCCAGAGATGTGTGTTCTCTTGGTCAGTCTCTCCTGGGAGACTCAAGAACACTCCTCTGTCTCCAAAGGTCAGCTCTCAATCAGAGCTAAGGAGTCACTTCCTGTCTCAACAGACAGGCTTTTGTAAGCAATCTAGTTCAGGTAGCTGGTGTTTATTAATTGACTACCAGCAGTTAACCACCATTAAAGGCACATTACTTGAACAGGGATTACTCCCCTGTTACAGTGAGGGTGACAAATTAAGGGTTAAAAATAAGGGGGTTAAATGTCCCTTAGTGCGCCTGTCTGCCATTTCTTTTTCTACCATACAGAAAATACATAAATTAACTTCTTTAGCACATAGTGGCTTGGTGTTTTATTTCTGAATGTTTGCAATAGAGAATTTTTGCATGAGCTCTCTAACCTGGTTAGCTAAATTATGCGAATAAGGTACAGTATGGTGGTTGTCAGTTATCCTGCTCCACTGACCCATGGCTCCCCTGTGCTCTCATATTTGCCCAATGTATCCATCCTCTGGTATGTGAGCCTCTGCAATGTGCATGTTTCCCAAACCCTTGTTGTCCAAACTCCACACTGGGTGCTGTCTAATGTTTCAAAGGTTTCTGTAAAAGGTCCTGTGATGGTAGGGGGTAACCAGTCTCTCAAATAAAGGCATAGTGCAGCAGGTAGAGATAGGGTCTCAGCTTAGTGCACCCCAGTGGGTGCAAGCACGAGCTATCCTAGAACAGCATAGGGTCCTGGATAAGCCAGCCAGGACCCATATCACTGATCACCTGGTGCACATCGGGGATTTGAGATCTCTGCATAAGCATGCCTATTGGGTATCAGCAGAGGTGAAGGGGAGTGTAGAGAGGGTGGTAGAAGAGACGCTCTCCCTAGAGGTAATTGTACCGGCCCAGAGCCTTTGGGCTTCTCCGGTAGTCCTCGTGCCCAAGAAGAACAGAACCACTTGGTTCTGTGTGGACTATCGGCAGCTCAATGCTCAGATGGTTTCAGATGCTTATCCCATGCCCCGAATGGATGAGTAATTAGATGAGCTTGTGGGTGAAAAGTATCTGACCACTATGGATTTGTCTGAAGGGTATTGGCAAATCCCTCTAACCAAGGAGGCACAGGAGAAGTCAGCATTCTTTACTCCGAGTGGCCTATATAAATTCCTGATTATGCCATGCGGGATGAAGAATGCATCTCAAGCCGGAGACGGCCAAGGTAAAAGCCATCATTCAGTGGCCAGTGCCCCGAACCAAGAAACAGGTCATGGCTTTCTTAGGCACTGCTTGTTCCTATAGGAAGTTTGTCCCTCAGTATAGTGCCCTTTCCAAATCCCTGACTGACAACAGAAATTACTCTTGGTTCTGGTAGCCTGGTCTCCTGCCTGTGAGGAAGACTTCCAGGCACTGAAGACAGCACTGGCTAGTGCTCCCATTCTGGCAGCACCTGATTACAGCAAACATTTCCCTGTACAGACCAATGATGCTGACTATGGCATCAGTTCTGTACTCAGCCAGGTGGGCGAGGGGGGGGGGGGTGAACACCCCATTGTCAACCTGAGCAGGAAGTTGTTGCCCAGAAAAGTGGCTTATGCCACTATTGAGAAAGAATGCCTGGCCATTGTATGGGCACTCAAGAAACTGCAGCCCTATTTGAATGGATGGTCATTTACTGTGGTCACTGATCACAATCCACTCAGCTGGTTACAGAGGGTGTCGGGGGGAGGCTGGCAAGTTACTTCGCTGGAGCCTTGCCCTTCAGGAGTTTGACTTTACCATACAGCACAAGAAGGGTAGTGAGCATGGTAATGCTGATGGAATCTCCCGACAGGACATCCACAGGGAGCCAAAAGCTTTAAGGACATGAAGGCTTGCGGAGCCACCTGATGAGGTGACTGCCTCAGAGCCTTCATATAACTGAGGGAATCCCTACGTTAAGGGGGGTACTCCAGCAAGAGTCCAGGTGACCAACAACCAGTATAGGGCTTGTGGGTACCTCAACCATATATAAGGTTAAAGGGGGACTCTGAGAGTCCAGATTGAGTCCAAAAGATAGAGTGTGGGGAATAAGGCAGATAGAAGTAAAACTACAACATATTTTCCTGTCTGTCCCCTGCTCCCCAAAACTCAGAAGTTTAGTAAAATATACATTCTTAAATGTAATGTGTTCTTTACATTCGGAACTGATGTCCAAACTGGCTGCCCAAGCTAACCCATAGGCGCCAGTAAGTCTGCGGGACATTGGAGTTCAAAGCAGTCAGAGGATGCCAGAGGTGAGAATAGCATTTGGTCAGCAAGGAAAGGTGGACTACCAGGTCCGGAGATCAATGGCAGTCCTCCAGGATGCCAATTGCTCTGCCAGACCTGGTGAAGCCTATTCTTGCAGGTGGAATTGAGATAGCCAGGGAGAAAGGTGGCAAGCTTTTGCATGTCCCTTGGCTATTTGAGATTTCCCGCTGAACCGGCTTTTCTAGCTGGCTTGGCTCTGATTGGTTGCTTGGGGATTTTCCCACACTTTGATTGGCTGCTGAGTTTGGTGAATGAAACTCAGAATACTATAAGAATCTGTGAGTGAATCAGATTGTAGTCCTCCAGTAGTAAGAGAATGTGCAGGCTTTCAAAGTTGCTTCTGGGCGAATAGCAGAGCAACCAGCTTCAATTTCAAGCCAGAAAAGCCTGCCTGCCAGAGTCTAAGTTCTGACTTTTGCGCCCAATTTCTCAGAAACGATCAAAGCGGACGCGGCTGGGATTTTATGCCGATTTGAGTTCCAGAAGATTTGGAATAAATCGCAGTCAGAATTTCATGTCAATTTGGGTTCCAGGAGAATCCGGGCTTAGTCCTGGTCAGGATAAAACTCGCTCAAAGAGTTCCCTGCACCTAGGAAAGGCTAGATTCCCCCCCCCAGTCCCAAAGTAAGTGTGTCTTTTTGCCTGTATTTTGTGTATCATTGTTTGAAAGAGAATTTATGCGAATAAACTACAATTTATTTAATTACTTTGTTTTGCTCTATGTATGATCCTGGTAAAAAGGTGTAAATAACCTGGACCGTGACAGGTCCTTTTTATAGAAACATTTTTAAAATGGTCCTTTCATTGAAACATTTGTGCAGGAAGACCTTGAGGAATTAGAATTCAAACAAGCAAAAATTAAGAAAAACATAGATCAATCTGAAATCCAGGCATTGAAAGAATTAAAAAATAATAAACAGCTTATTATCTAAGCAGTTGATAAGGGCGGTCTTTGGCCCCACCTCTGTGACGCAACCCATGACGAGACGTGTGACGCACGCCGCGCTACCAGGTTGGGGGACACCGCATGGACCACGCTCAGGCTCTGCCCCATGACGTCACACTACGTGCAGGCGTCGCACTCAAGCTACGTGCAGGCGTCGCATTGCCATGGGTACATGAGGGGTTAATTTAATCTCCACTTCTCCCCGCCCCTGCCTATCAGTGGACAGAATATATCTAAAGGGCGGGTTTCATTCATTACCCTGCAGCTGTCTGCTATCCTACCATTGGCTGCCTTTTCCTTAAATTCTCAGCCAGCCCTGCTGCAAACTGGCTGAGCATAAACTTCGGTTTGTGTAACTTGTGTTTGCCTCAAACACCCTGCTGTCCTGCTATTGCCTTGTCCAACCTTGTCCTACCTCTCTTGCTCCTGTTTGATCTCGGCTTGTACCTGGACCTCTGTCTTCTCTGACCCCTGGACTCTGCTTGCATTTGGACTTCTACCTTCTATATTCCTAGACCCGCGGCACTGCTCAACGACTATCCGATCTCTCGTACCCTTGACCACGGCAAGTACAGTACCATGACCATTCTGTCTTCTCCTACCCTGACCCGGCTACACGACCTTCACTTTGCACTCCGGACTTGGTTGCTCGTTGCAGGTCGGTGGTTACCAACATCCCCACCTCAGCTTCGCGGTCCTGTCCCATTTGTGGTGAGCACCAGGTACATGCTACAAGTTGGGCAGACCTCTGGCCGGTTCCAGCTGCTGGTCCTCTCATCGCTGTGGAGCCCCGGCACTCCCTAGCTGTGAGCCTCACTGACACCAACACTGTCCCACACTGAGCTTCTAACTTCAGTGCACGCTGAGCTTCTCTGATATCAGCACGTGACGGAAGCAAGCTGGGCTCAGCTTCCGCTGCTGACATCAGAAGCTTGGCGTGTCTGATAGGGAGAGCCAGAGTCCGACGACAATGAGAGGACCAGCAGCCGGGCCATCTATGGCCACTAGGCCCGGCTAGAGACCATCCCCAAGGTAGATAAGTTTGTATTTATTTGGAGTGGTGTTTTTGTTACGTATTTGGGGGTAGGAGGTGGGATGTTTGTATGTATTTGGGGGGTGGGGGTTTCTATGTATTTGTGGGGGTTTGTATGTATTTGTGGTGAAGGTAGGGTTTTGTATTTATTTGGCGTGTGGGGGGCTGTATTTGGGGGTGGGTTTTTTTGTAAGTATTTGTGGGGGAGTTTTTTTATATGTATTTGGGGGTTGGGGGTAGTATGTATTTAGAGGGTGGGGGAGTATGTATGTATTTGGGGGGGTGCAAAGGTTTGTATGTTTTTGAGGGATTGTGGGGGTTTGTATGTATTTGGGAAATAGTGGGGGTTTGTACGTATTTGGGAAATGTTGGGGGTTTGTATGTATTTGGGGTGGGAGGTTTTATTTATTTGGGGTTTGTATGTATTTGGGATGTGGGGGGGATATATTGGGGTGGAGGGTTGTATGTATTGGTGGTTGGGGGTTGTATGTATTGGTGGGTTATATGTATTTGGGGGCGGTTTTGTATATATTTGGGAGGTTGGAGGTTGTATAAATTTGGGGGTAGGGTTGTATGTATTTGTGAGGTGGGGGAGTTGTATTTTTTGGGGGTGGGGGTTTTTATGTATTGAGGGGTTGGGGAGTTGTATTTTGGGGGGGGGGTATGGGGGTTGTATGCATTTGGGGGGTGGGGTTTTGTTTTGTTTGTATTTGGGATTTTTTAAAATGTATTTGGGGAGTGGGGCTTTTTTGTATGTATTTGGGGGGGTTTGTTTGTATTTGGGTGGTGGAGGAGCTTCTTTGCATTTGGGTGGTGGGGCTTATTTGTATTTGAGGGGTTGTTTGTATTTGGGGGTAGGGAGGTTGTTTGTTTTTGCGTGGGGATGTTTGTATGTATTTGAAGGGTGTTTTTTTTGCATGTATTTGAGGGCTGTGGGGTTGTATGTATTTTGGGGGGTGATTTGTGTATTTGGGGGGTGGTGAGTGTGTATCTATTTTATGGGGGAGGGGATTGTGTGTGTGTGTCTGTGTGAGGGAGGGGGGAGGGAGTGGTATGTTTACTAATCTGTCCGTGTTATAAATTCTACATCGGTCGAACGATAAGAAAGTTTAACATCAGAATGGTGGAAAATATTTCTAAAGGTTTGGAGACGCATAGTGTCTCCAACCATTAAAAAAAATATATACAATCAGGATCCTACAGAAAATAGATATTTTTGGGATAGACAAACTTCAAGATAACTATAGATTGAAAAATCCCAAATAGAAACCTCATAGATCTTTCAATTTTAAAGTCTAGTTACATTTGGACTTATCAATATTGATTTGGTATATTTTCTTTAATTATCCCATGATATATTGGTTACCTTACTGTAATTATCTCTTTATATCACTGATACTACAGCTTGGGTTCTTCAACATCTGTTGGTTAGATTGAACCTTATTCCCATCTGTTAGTATTTTTCTCCCAACTGATATTCCATAGGGAGTTCTGTTCTATATATTGTATGTGGTGGTTTTATTTGCATATCCATTTGCCAATATATCCTTTATTGCTTCAATCCTTTATAGGAGTTTGGTTAGTTACAGTACATTATTCCCCTTTCCAACTGATGCTACCTATAGTACTGTATACTGTATGTCAAATTTACAACAATTGCATCTATTGATTGGATATTATCCACTGTACCTTTATGGATTAGATATGAATTTACAACCATTATTCTAGACCACATTATATCATATTAGAGGTAGTAATGTACGGTCCATTATTGGATGCCAATTTTCTTAGTTGTCCATTAGTTACATTCTGGACTAAACTTGTTATCAATTCCAAGCTTGTTATTAATTATGTTCTCAGTTGCCACTATTCTGGCTGCTATTTATGTAATGCTATATATTTTTTTGCATAAATAGTCTATATGTGTTTGTATTCTATGGGGCCTATGCAGAGAGCAGCGAATTTTCGAAATTCGCCATTTTTTGGAGATAATCGCGCAGAAAACAGCAGAAAATGGAGATTTCCGAAAAACGCGCCAATTTTTCTTTTCTATTTGTAAAACTCGCCTCGCGGCTGGCGAGAACCGCAATCTCGCCAGTTTAAAAAATATCCGTATGCAGAGAGGCGCGAACGGCATCTAGCGGCTGTTCGCGCCAATAAAATGGCGCGATTGTCTCCGTTTTGCCTCGCCAAAAAAAACTGCCGCTCGCGGCCATTGCAAAGGGAAAAAAAAAGGCGCGAATTTGTTTTAACACATTTCTGAAGCGCGCATCTCGCCAATTTAAACTCGCCACACGCATCCATGTTAAACATAGCAGAATTCGCACTTTTCTGCATATGGAGATTAAAACTCTCCAAAAAAGCTACTTTTTAATAAATTCGCCAATTTTAAAATTCGCTGCTCTCTGCATAGGCCCCTATATGTTTAAGATTGGTCTATGTAGTGGTACTTCACACTGATAAATTTAGACCATCTCTATCCTTAGTTGGATTTATAGTGTGGGTTAATGTTTTGCTCACATGTGACTTTGGCAAATTGGGTAAATCTGTAAACATATTATCAGGCTGTTATAACTATTTGTTATGGATCTTTATTTACTTGTGTGACATCAATCGACATGTTTTTTTATATTGAGTGTCTTCGGTGTTTTAAATGTTTCTGATTAGCGCACTCCGTATGCCAACACATGGACAATTGCTGACAGACACTTTCACTTCAAAGATACTTTAATTAGTAAGGGTATACAGTATAAGGGAGTTTTTGGCAGCTAATCATGAGCATCCCTGTGTAAGCCTTAGCAAAATGCATAGAGTGATCAGACATGGGAGACAGAGAGCACAGCTGACATTACTTTCAAGTTTCGAGGGAAGGGATTTCCCACCAGGTGATGCAGAAGTGTCTAGGACTTACAGCTGCAGCGAATGCTAGAGTGAGCAGACCGTGAGCACCGGAATCCGGCTGATTCCATTTGGAGACGAGATCTTTTGACGGAGGACGCAGAGTCTCTCGGGACCTGGAGCACCAAAAAAGTCGTTGTTGCCTGTGAGAGTTGGGTATACTCTAATCCGCACTTTTTCATCTACGAATTTGTAAGTCCACTGTGCATTGTGTGTTACTAACATTTATTTTTTTAATAAACAGCATTATACTATGTTTTCCTTTTGCTATCTCCCTTTCCATATTGAGTGATCACTCAAGACAACAAACGGTAAGCTATTCAGATCACACTATGATCCCATGCTTGCTAACCTGCATATTTCAACCCCCCACCCCTTTACAACTTATTCACTGCAGTCTCTCCCAAAACTGACTGCACAATACACTGAAACCCTGAACTGACTCTACCATTGCAATACAGCTAAACCTTTGACAAGGAACAGGCACACAACTGCTGTTTAGTCTGCACACACTCACTTTGTTCACAACAGCTCCTTGCAGCACTGCCTACCTCTGGCAAAATGAACCTGCTCTGTATTTTAACATTTATTTTTCTCGTGGCCTCATGGAGATTTTACTCTCTCTATACACTACAAACTCCTCCATTCTGGCCCACACCCAACATCACCATACACCCTGGACTATTGAAAAGCCTTGCACTATCTACTGAATGTTGGTGGAGAACTCTCAAAACCAGCACACCAACCACTGCTCACTCAAATGGCAAACATCACAAATCTACAACTTGCAAACAACTACCCAAATTTCTACTCATACTATTACTCTTTTAGCAGGTGATATTGAACCTAACCCAGGTCCTCCCATTTCAGCTCTGTCCCATGCCCCTGAGAATTCCACCTTAAAATTCCAAAAAGGGCTATCTGTCGCCCATATAAACATCTGGAGCCTGCTGCCCAAACTGGACGAACTAAGGGCATGGTGCCTTATGCATAAACCCAAAGCCATCATTCTTACAGAAACATGGCTATCCCCTAAAACCCCTGATGCAAATATCGCCATTCAGGGATACTCCATTTTTAGGAGAGATGGGTCAAAGAGAGGAGGAGGGGTGTTATTTTATATTGCAGACACCTTACAATTTACACTGTTAAATTGCCCACCAAGTCCACCCTCTTTTGAAACTCTAGTTGGCAAAATCTGCCTCCCCTTTTCTAAGCCCATCTTGCTTGCTGGCATCTACCGCCCTCCTAAAGCCCCTCTACAATCCTTGACTGATATCACCCAATTTCTTGGCTCCATTTCCTCTCTGAATGAGAAGAGTGAGCTGCTAGTTCTTGGGGATTTCAACTTCAATTGGCTTGACCCTAAAAACCGCAAAATCCAGATACAACTCAAGTCACTTAACCTATCGCAACTCATTTCCCAACCCACACGGATAAACCTGAAATCGCATAACCATTCCTTGCTAGACTGGATTCTCTCCTCAAACCCCAGCAGAGTCCAATCCTCTGGCATCCTTCCTGATATTTTCAATGACCATGCAATAGTGTACTGTGTAAGGAAAATTAAACCGCCCCATTCAAGCCCTAAAGTTCTCCTCACTAGAAGCTTAAAAAAAACTTTAACCCACAACAGTTTCTGGATGACCTTACCAACTGCCCATGGCACAGAATCGATTTATTTCCCGACCCCGATTCTGCGCTCGACTATTTCCAATCTGAGTTCTTAAAACTCTGCGATACCCATGCTCCACTACGCAAAATAAGGGTACGGGGGGCCCACCTTCCATGGGTTACACCTGACCTTATAGCACTCTACCAGTTCAGGGATGCCTTGTGGAAAAGCTACAAAGTAACTGGCACTACCAAGGATCTCAATCACTACAGATGCATGCGGAACATGTGCACAAGGCAAACAAGGCATGCAAAAGCACAATATTACGCTGACAATCTCCACCAAAATACATCAAACCCAGCTAACTTCTGGAAGGTTATCAACAATATATTCCGGCCTCCTAACCATCAACAACCAAGTAATATCACTAAGGGGGATATTACTCTGACAAACCCCACTGACATTGCAAATGCATTCAATGATTACTTTGTCGGGTGTGCCACTAACTTATTAGCGAAACGCAGCACAAACCCCAAACATGAATCTCATCCTGGGAGAATCCCTACAGTCCCACCCCCTCCCAAAACTGTCCACAATTTTCAATTTAGCCCAGTATCTGAAGAGGAGATTACACAAGCACTCCTCAAACTAAAACTAAGTAGCCAATGTGGACCCGACTTACTACAATCTAGGTTCCTACGACTTGGTGCCCCAGCCATTGCCAAACCAATTGCGTCCATAGTCAACTCTATCCTGTCTGCAGGCCATATTCCTAAGACCTGGAAAACTGCCAGAGTTGTCCCAATCTTCAAAAGTGGGGACAAAAACACTGTCTCAAACTACAGGCCAATCTCACTTCTCCCAATTCTATCCAAAGTAATGGGAAAATGTGTCCACTCCCAATTAAGCGATTTCTACACCAAGACAAATTTCCCTAGCCAATTCCAGTCTGGGTTTTGTCCCAAACACTCCACCGTAACTACCCTGCTAAAAGTTTGCAATGAAATCCAGTGTGGAATGGAATGGGGACAACTCACTGGTGCAGCATTCCTAGATTTTGCAAAGGCTTTTGACACAGTTGATCATGTTATCCTGCTTAACAAACTCCAGAGCTCTGGAATGGGAAACATGCTTTAAACTGGTTTCAGTCCTACCTATCAGGAAGATCCCAACATGTGTCCATCTCAGGTTCTAACTCCAACCCCCTGGATATCACCTGTGGTGTCCCGCAAGGCTCTGTTCTGGGGCCCCTACTCTTCTCAGTGTTCATTAATGATCTTCCCACAGCTTGTAAGGAAGCCTCAATACACATGTATGCAGATGACACAATCCTATATGCACACAGCCATAGCCTCTCTGACCTTCAACACATACTTCAGTCTGACTTTTTGAGACTCGAAAACTGGATTTCCTCTCAGAGTATATCACAGTCAGCCATGCAATTGTCATGGAGCTCTTCAGGGCTGGTCAGTGGAATCATACACTCACTGTGTTCGGCTCCGCTTCCTCTGGTGATGACTGTTGAGGTTCCTCACTGTGGCACGGACGCCATCTTTGGGGTCAGACTAGTCTGCCTGGGCCCCTGGATATTCGGTTAACCGCGGACGAATCTCCATTGTCTCGCTAGGGCTGCTGGCAAAACTCGGTCCCCATTTTCCCCACGAATATGTGGACGTGTCTGTCCCTCCACGTTAAGTAAGAAACGCTTCTCAGTTGTTCATATTGTGTCTTAGACAGCTTTGTTGATTTGGCATGACCCCGTCCCTTCAGGGATAATGGGGGTCTCCATCTGTCATTGAAATTTTGCAGAGTAACGGATCCACCCGGCTGTTTCTTGCAAACTGTAATAGTTGACGTGAAATATTCGAGTTGATCCTGCTCCCAAGCTCTGTTCTCTGCTGATCATATTCGGTCATCAAAGGGAGCGGGTCTTCTTGTTCGTGACGTAGTTCTCCGGACCCCACCATCTTGGTGGTGTGTTGGTGGGTGTTTGGTGTGATCGGTTGGGTGTCCCGTTAAGAGATGTCTTCCTCTTTATGGACTGGAAGGGACACTCTTCGTGTTTTGGGGTGGGGAGGGTCGACATAGGTTCATTCAGGAACGCTGCATCTTGTCCTCCCCTTGTTAGGTTTCGCTATCAGTTGTACATTTTCTTCTGACTGCAGGAGGTGCTACTTAAATGGAGTTGCTGTTGCCACTGGGTACTTGTTCTAGAACCCCCCAATGTGGTAGTCCTACGCGGGGTGGGCATATTTTGCTGTGGTTTCTTAGAGGTTCAGTCTTCCAGGCCTCTCGGTCAGAATTTTTCGTTTCTGGAGGCAATGTACATACATCGCAGATGGTTCATGCATTTTCTCCTCATCGAGTAGGCAAGAGTGCAGTTGCTAGGGTTAAAAACGTCTATTTGCTTTACACGACATTTCATTGCTAGGTTTAAACTCTACGATTAGGTACAGTATGCTGAAGTTTTAGTTGCTAGGAAAAACAAACTTCTGTTTGGCTTTACACCATTTACTTCTAGGGTCACAATCTCCCGCTTCAGCACGATTTGGTTTGGCTGCCGATGTCAGTAATTTTCTTCAGTTCCATCTTTGGTGGTATTAGGGCAGTTCCACTTCACACTTTGGGTTTGTCTGTTTTTGGGTCCCAGATATATCTAGGGCAATTTTTTCTGGGCAGAAAAAAAAACTTCTTATCATTCCCGGCAGGGTGAACTCAACATTCCGGCAATGGTTTTGAAACAGCCTGTTGACACACATTCATAAATCACCATTTTCCCCTATGGGCATTTACACTCGCATTTGTTTGCTAAAAATTCCCCTGCTTCCAGCACAGTCTTGTATCATTTTCACTTTCACACTTTCTGTCATATACTCCATTCACAGCTGGTAGTTCTTATGCTTGTGTGGCAACCTTTATTTGCAAATCGTACCGACTGCGTGGGTCACCATCTGTATCACTACTTCAGCGAAACTTTTGAAAACAACAAACACCTATCCCTTTTTAAGGGCTGACTCACTTCTTGAACCCTGACTATGGCTGGAAGGCAAAACCCCTATTTCAATGACCATATTAACATTTTTGATAGGCAAAATAAGGTTTAGCTACTTCAGGTCATGCTCTCTCCTCTACTGATTGGGCAAAAGAGTCCATCTGTGGTTTTGTAAGGTTTCAGTGCGTGTGGTGTTCAGTGATGTTTCCCTGTTAACTCTGATCTCTGCTGCATGAGGTTTTTTTTTTTTTTTTTTCTCAGACTGTTTGTAGGCAAAAAGCATAAACAAAAATTCACATACAATCTCCGGGTCCTTTTTACTTCAAGGACACCTCTTGTCCCACCGTCGGACACCATATGTGGAAGCGACTTTAAGAGGTACACAATTGGAGGCTTTTAACGAGGTGAATTATAGATAGGCTTTTTGCCTTTCCTTTACATCAGGAAATCATCCAACACAGGGGGGAACAAAAGCTTCTATTCACATTGGTAGTATCTTGTGAAAATACCATGCAATTAATACAACTCCTAAGTCAAGCATGTCTCTGTAGCCCCAAAACTATAGCATGAAATAAGCAGATATAAGCAGTCCTCTTAATAATGAAGTCTTCTGTTTCTTGCTGTAGAGTAGCTTCTCTGCTCTCCTGGAACCGTCACGCCAAACCCGTGGCTGACATAAAATATCAGGCATCCAGGTTTTAGGAAGTCTTATTTTGGTGTCTAGCAATCAGTTATGCTGGGCGGAGCTCAGAGACCGGTCATGTCAGAGATGTGTGTTCTCTTGGTCAGTCTCTCCTGGTAGACTCAAGAACACCTCCTCGTGTCTCCAAAGTCAGCTCTCAATCAGACTAAGGAGTCACGTCCTGTCTAACAGACAGGCTTTGTAAGCAATCTAGTTCAGTGAGCTGGTGTTATTAATTGACTACCAGCAGTTACCACCATTAAAGGCACATTACTTGAACAGGGATTATCCCCCCTGTTACAGTGAGGGTGTACAAATTAAGGGTTAAACATAAGGGGGTTTACATGTCCCTCGTTAGTGCGCCTGTCTCCATTTCTTTTCTACCATACAGAAAATACATAAATTAACTTCTTTAGCACACTATGGCTTGGTGTTTTTATTTCTGAATTTTTTGCAATAGAGAATTTTGCATGAGCTCTATAACCTGGTTAGCTAAATTATTGCGAATACGTAGCAGTATGGTGGTTGTCAGTTATCCTGCTCCAGACCCATGGCTCCCCTGTGCTCTCATATTTGCCCATGTATCCATCCTCTGGTAGATGTGAGCCTCTGCAATGTGGCATGTTTCCCAAACCCTTTGTTGGTCCAAACTCCCAAACTGGGTGCTGTCTTAATGTTTCAAATGTTCTGTAAAAGGTTCCTGTGATGTAGGGGGTAACCAGTCTCTCTAATATAAAGGCATAGTGCACGGTAAGATAGGGTCTCAGCTTAGTGCACCCCAGTGGGTGTCAAGCACGCTATCCTAGAGAACAGCAGTGGTCCTAGATAACCAGCAGGGACCCATTCACTGATCACCTGGTGCACATCGGGGATTTGGGGAGATCTGCTAAGCATAGCCTAGGGTACAGCGAGAGTTAGGGGAGTGTAGAGAGGGTGGTAGAAGAGACGCTCTCCCTAGAGTAAATTGTGACCGGGCCCAGAGCCTTTGGGGCTTCTCCGTAGTCCTCGTGCCCAAGAAGCAGAACCACTTGGTTCTGTGTGGACTATCGGCCAGCCAATGCTCAGATGTGTTCAGATGCTTATCCCATGCCCCGAATGGTATGAGTAATAATGATTGTGGTGTGAAAAGTATTGACCACTATGGATTTGTCTGAGGTATTGGCAAATCCCTCGTAACCAGGAGGCAGGAAAGTCCGCATTCTTTACTCCGAGGGCCATTAAGACCTGATTATGCGCGATGCGAAAGGAATGCATCTCAAGCCGGAGAGCCAGAGGTGGAAAGCCTCATTCAGTGGCCAGTGCCCGCAACCAAAAACAGTCAATGGCTTTCTTAGGCACTTCTTGTTCCTATAGTACAGTTTGTCCCTCAATTATGTGCCCTTTCCAAATCCTGACTGACAGACGAAAGAAATTCCTCTGTTGTTCGGTATGCCTGGTCTCTCCTGGGCTGTAGGGAAGACTCCAGGCACTGAAGAACAGCACTGGCTATGCTCCCAGTTCTGGCACACCTGATTACGCACAAACATTTCCCTTTACGACTCAATATGCGACTATGGCATCAGTTCTGTACTCAGCCAGTGGTGGTGGAGGGGGGGGGGGGGGGGGAACACCCCATTGTCAACCTACAGGAAGTTGTTGCCCAGAAAAGTGGCTTGAGCCCTATTGAGAAAGAATGTCCTGCCATGTTATGGGCACTCAAGAAAACTGCAGCCCTCGTTGAATGATGTTCATTTACTGTGTCTGCACGACACAATCCACTCAGATCTGGTTACAGAGGTGTCGGGGGGGAGGCTGGCAAGTTATCTCTGGAGCCTGCCCTTCAGGAGTTTTACTTTACATACAGCACAAGAAGGGTAGTTGAGGCATGGTGTGCTGATGGAATCTCCCGACAGGACATCCACAGGGAGCCAAAAGCTTTAAGGACATGAGGCTTGCGGAGCCACCTGATGAGGGTGACTGCCTCAGATCCTTCATATAACTGAGGGAATCCCTACGTTAAGGGGTGTACTCCAGCACGATCCAGGTGACAACAACCAGTTATAGGGCTTGGGGTACCCCAACCATATATAGGTTTAAGGGGGACTCTGAGAGTCCAGATTGAGTCCAAAAGATAGAGTGTGGGGAATAAGGCAGAAGAAAAAACTACAACATATTTTCCTGTCTGTCCCCTGCTCCCAAAACTCAGAAGTTTAGTAAAATATACATTCTAAATGTAATGTGTTCTTTACATTCGGAATGAGGTCCAAACGGGCTGCCCAAGCTAACCCCATAGGCGCCAGTAAGTCGTGCGGGACATTGGAGTTCAAGCAGTCAGAGGATGCGCAGAGGTGGGAGATAGCATTTGGTCACAGGAAAGGTGGACTACCAGGTCCGGAGATCAATGGCAGATCCTCCAGATGCCAATTGCTCTGCCAGACCTGGTGAAGCTATTCTTGCAGGGGAATGAGATAGCCAGGGAGAAAGGGTGGCAACTTTTGCATGTCCCTTGGCTTCTTTGATATTTCCCTGCTGAACCGGCTTTTCTTAGCTGGCGTTGGCTCATGTGATTGTTGCTTGGTGGGATTTTCCCACACTTGTTATGCTGCTGAGTTTGGTGAATGAAACTCAAATACTATAGGATCTGTAGGTGAATCAGATTGTAGTCCTCCAGTATAAGAGAATTGCAGGTCTTTCAAGTTGCTTCTGGGCGAATAGCAGAGCAACCACTTCAATTTCAAGCCAGAAAAGCCTGCCTGCCAGAGTCTAAGTTCTACTTTGGCGCCCAATTCTCAGAAAAACGATCAAAGCGGGACGCGGCTGGGATTTTATTCCGATTGTGAGTTCCAGAAGATTTGGAATAATCGCAGATGCAGCAGTTTTCATGTCAATTTGGGTTCCAGGAGAATCCGGGCTTAGTCCTGGTCAGGATAAAACTCGCTCAAAGAGTTCCCTGCACCTAGGAAAGGCTAGATTCCCCCCCCATCCCAAAGTAATGTGTCTTTTGTGCCTGTATTTTGTGTATCATTGTTTGAAAGAGATTTATGCGAATAAACTACAATTTATTTAATTACTGTTTGCCTGTAGGATCCTGGTAAAAGGTGTAAATAAACCTGGACCGTGACAGGTCCTTTTTATAGAACATTTTAAATGTCCTTTCATTGAACATTTGGCAGGAAGCCTTGAGGAATTAGAATTCAAACAAGCAAAAATTAAGAAAACATAGATCAATCTGAAATCCAGGCATTGAAAGAATTAAAAAATATAAACAGCTTATTATCTAAGCAGTTGATAAGGGCGGTCTTTGGCCCCACCTCTGTGACGCAACCCATACGAGACGTGTGACGCACGCCGCGCTACCAGGTTGGGGGACACCGCATGGACCACGCTCAGGCTCTGCCCCATGACGTCACACTACGTCGGGCGTCGCACTCAAGCTACTGCAGGCGTCGCATTGCCATGGTACATGAGGGTTAATTTAATCTCCCCCTTTCTCCCCCCCCTGCCTATCAGTGGACAGAATATATCTAAAGGGCGGGTTTCATTCATTACCCCTGCAGCTGTCTGCTATCCTAACCATTGGCTGCCTTTTCCTTAAATTCTCAGCCGAGCCCTGCTGCAAACTGGCTGAGCATAAACTTCGGTTGTGTAACTTGTGTTTGCCTCAACACCCTGCTGTCCTGCTATTGCCTTGTCCAACCTTGTCCTACCTCTCTTGCTCCTGTTTGATCTCGGCTTGTACCTGGACCTCTGTCTTCTCTACCCCTGGACCTGCTTGCATTTGGACTTCTACCTTCTATATTCCTAGACCCGCCCCGCGCACTGCTCAAGCGATCCGATCTCTCGTACCCTTGACCACGGCAAGTACAGTACCATGACCATTCTGTCTTCTCCTACCCTGACCCGGCTACACGACCCTTCACTTTGCACTCCGGACTTGTTGCTCGTTGCAGGTCGTGTTTACCAACACCCCACCTCAGCTTCGCGGTCCTGTCCATTTTGTGGTGAGCACCAGGTACATGCTACCAGTTGGGCAGACCTCTGCCGGTTCCAGCTGCTGGTCCTCTATCGCTGTGGAGCCCCGGCACTCCTAGCTGTGAGCCTCACTGACACCAACACTGTCCCACACTGAGGCTTCTAACTTCATGCACCTGAGCTTCTCTGTTATCAGCACGTGAGGAAGCAAGCTGGGCTCAGCTTCCGCTGCTGACTAGAAGCTTGGCGTGTCTGATAGGTAGAGCCAGAGTCCGAC
Organism: Ascaphus truei; assembly: GCA_036426205.1. Classification (NCBI taxonomy): domain Eukaryota; kingdom Metazoa; phylum Chordata; class Amphibia; order Anura; family Ascaphidae; genus Ascaphus; species Ascaphus truei. The sequence continues at coordinate 28,439 of WSYH01007235.1, forward strand.
GACAATGAGAGGACCAGCAGCCGGGCCATCTATGGCCACTAGCCCGCTAGAGACCATCCCCAAGTGTAATAAGTTTGTATTATTTGGGAGTGGTGTTTTTGTTACGTTATTTTGGTAGGTAGGTGGGATGTTTGTATGTTTTTGGGGGGTGTGGGTTTTCTATTATTTGTGGGGTTTGTATTATTTTGGTGTAGGTAGGGTTTTGTATTTATTTGGCGTGTGGGGGCTGTAATTGGGGGTGGGTTTTTTGTAAGTATTTTGTGGGGGAGTTTTTTTATATGTATTTGGGGGTTGGGGGTAGTAATGGTATTTAGGGGTGGGGGAGTATGTATGTATTGGGGGGGTGCAACGGTTTGTATGTTTTTGAGGATTGTGGGGGTTTGTATTTTTTGGAAATATTGGGTTTGTACGTTTTGGGAATGTTGGGGGTTGTATGTATTTGGGTAGTGGAGGTTTTTATTTTGGGGTTTGTATTATTTGGGATGTGGGGGGGATTATCTTTTTTGTGGGGTTGTATTTTGGTGTTGGGTTTGTGTATTTGTGGGTTTATGTATTGTGCGTTTTTGTCTATATTTGGGGGTTGGAGGTTGTCTAGGTGTTAGTTTTATTATTGTGAGGTTGTGGTAGTTGTATTTTTTGGGGGTTTTTTTTTTGTATTTATGTGGTGGTTTTCTTGTTTTGTGGTTTTATTTGGTGTTGTATGTTTTGTGTTGTGTTTTTGTTTTTGTTTTATTTGTGTTTTTTAAAAATGTTTTGGGGAGTGGGGCTTTTTGTATGTTTTTGGGGGTTGGTTTTGTATTTGGGTGTGGAGAGCTTTTTGCGTTGGTGGTGGGGCTTATTGATTTGAGGGGTTGTTTGTATTTGGGTGTAGGGGGTTGTTTGGTTTTTGCGTGGGGATGTTTGTATGTATTTGAAGGGTGTTTTTTTGCATTTATTTGAGGGCTGTGGGTTGTAGTATTTTGGGGGGATTGTGTATTTGGGGGTGTGTGAGTGTGTATCTATTTTATGGGGAGGGGTTGTGTGTGTGTGTCTGTTGTGAGGGAGGGGGGAGGATTATGTTTACTATCTGTCCGTGTTTATAATTCTACAATCGGTCGAACGATAAGAAAGGTTTAACATCAGAATGGGAAAATATTTCTAAATGTTGGAGACGCATAGTGTCTCCCAACCTTAAAAAAAATATATACAATCAGGATCCTACAGAAAATAGATATTTTTGGGATAGACAAACTTCAAGATAACTATAGATTGAAAAATCCCAAATAGAAACCTCATAGATCTTTCAATTTTAAGTCTAGTTACATTTGGACTTTCATATATTTTGGTATATTTTCTTTAATTATATCCCATGATATATTGTTACCTACCTTACTGTAATTATCTCTTATATCACGATACTACAGCTTGGGTCTTTCAACATCTGTTGGTTAGATTGAACCTTATTCCCATCTGTTGTATTTTTCCTCCAACTGATATTCCATAGGGAGTTCTGTTCATATATTGTTGTGGTGTTTTTATTGCATATCCATTGCCAATTATCCTTATTGCTTCAATCCTTTATAGGAGTTTGGTTAGTTACAGTACATTATTCCCCTTTCCAACTGATGCTACCTATAGTACTGTATACTGTATGTCAAATTTACAACAATTCCATCTATTGATTGGATATTATCCACTGTACTTATGGATTAGATTGAATTTACAACCATTATTCTAGACCACATTATATCATATTAGGTAGTAATGTACGGTCCATTATTGGATGCCAATTTTCTTAGGTGTCCATTAGTTACTTATTCTGGACTAAACTTGTTATCAATTCCAAGCTTTTTTAATTAGTTCTCAGTTGCCACTATTCTGGCGGCTATTTAGGTAATGCTTATATTTTTTTGCATAAATAGTCAATATGTGTTTGTATTCTATGGGGCCTATGCAGAAGCAGCGAATTTTCGAAATTCGCCATTTTTTGGAGATAATCGCGCAAAAACAGCAGAAAATGGAGATTTCCGAAAAACCGCCAATTTTTCTTTCTATTTGTAAAACTCGCCTCGCGGCTGGCGAGAACCGCAACTCGCCATTTTAAAAAATATCCGTATGCAGAGAGGCGCGAACGGCATCTAGCGCTGTTCGCGCCAATAAAATGGCGCGATTGTCTCCGTTTTGCCTCGCCAAAAAAAACTGCCGCTCGCGGCCATTGCAAAGGGAAAAAAAAAGCCCGCAATTTGTTTTAACACATTTCTGAAGCGCGCAGCCTCGCCAATTTAACTCGCCACACGCATCCATGTTAAACATAGCAGAATTCGCACTTTTCTGCATATGGAGATTAAAACTCTCCCAAAACTACTTTTAATAAATTCGCCAATTTTAAAATTCGCTGCTCTCTGCATAGGCCCCTACATGTTTAAGATTGGTCTATGTAGTGGTACTTCACACTGTAAATTTAGACCATCTCTATCCTTATTTGGATTATAGTGGGTTATGTTTTTGCTCACATGTGACTTTGGCAAATTGGTAAATCTGTAAACATATTATCAGGCTGTTATAACTATTTGTTATGGATCTTTATTTACTTGTGTGACATCAATCGACATGTTTTTTTATATTGAGTGTCTTCGGTGTTTAAAATGTTTCGGATTAGCGCACTCCGTATGCCAACACATGGACATTGCTGACAAACACTTTCACTTCAAAGATACTTTATTAGTAAGGGTATACAGTATAAGGGAGTTTTTGGCAGCTAATCATGAGCATCCCTGTGTAAGCCTTAGCAAAATTGCATAGAGTGATCAGACATGGGAACAGAGAGCACACGACTACTTACTTTCAGTTTCGAGGAAGGGATTCCCCACCAGTGGATGCAGAAGTGTCTAGACTTACAGCTGCAGCGAATGCTAAGTGAGCAGACCGTGAGCACCGGAATCCGCGGATCCATTTGGAACGAGATCTTTTGACGGAGACGCAGAGTCTCTCGGGACCGGGAGCACCAAAAAAGTCCTTGTTGCCGTGTGAGAGTTGGGTATACTCTAATCCGCACTTTTTCATCTACTACGAATGTAAGTCCACTGTGCATTGTGTGTTACTAACATTTTATTTTTTTAATAACAGCATTATACTATTTTTTCCTTTTGCTATCTCCCTTTCCATATTAGTGATCACTCAAGACAACAAACGGTAAGCTATTCAGATCACACTAATCCCATGCTTGCTAACCTGCATATTTCAACCCCCCACCCCTTTACAACTTATTCACTGCAGTCTCTCCCAAAACGACTGCACAATACAACTGAAACCCTGAACTGACTCTACCATTGCAATACAGCTAAACCTTTGACAAGGAACAGCACCACAACTGCTGTTTTATTCTGCACACACTCACTTTGTTCACAACACTCCTTGCCAGCACTGCCTACCTCTGGCAAAATGAACCTGCTCTGTATTTTAACTTATTTTTCTCGTGGCCTCATGGAGATTTTACTCTCTCTATACACTACAAACTCCTCCATTCTGGCCCACACCCAACATCACCATACACCCTGGACTATTGAAAAGCCTTGCACTATCTACTGAATGTGGTGGAGAACTCTCAAAACCAGCACACCACCACTGCTCACTCAAATGGCAAACATCACAAATCTACAACTTGCAAACAACTACCCAAATTCTACTCATACTATTATCTTTAGCAGGTGGATATTGAACCTAACCCGTCCTCCCATTTCAGCTCGTTCCCATGCCCCTGAGATCCACCTTAAAATTCCAAAAAGGGCTATCTGTCGCCCAATAAACATCTGGAGCCTGCTGCCCAACTGGACGAACTAAGGCATGGTGCCTTATCATAACCACAAAGCCATCTGATGCTTACAAATCTGGCTATCCCCTAAAACCCCTGATGCAAATATCGCCATTCAGGGATACTCCATTTTTAGGAGAGTGGGTCAAAGAGAGGAGGAGGGTGTTATTTTATATCAGACCCTTACAATTTACACTGTTAATTGCCCACCAAGTCCACCCTCTTTTGAAACTCTAGTTGGCAAAATCTGCCCCCCCTTTTCTAACCCATCTTGCTTGCTGGCATCTACCGCCCTCCTAAAGCCCCTCTACAATCCTTGACTGATATCACCCAATTTCTTGGCTCCATTTCCTCTCGGAATGAGAAAGTGACGTGCTAGTTCTTGGGGATTTCAACTTCAATTGGCTTGACCCTAAAACCGCAAAATCCAGATAACTCAATTCACTTAACCTATCGCACCTCATTTCCCAACCCACACGGATAAACCTGAAAATCCTAACCATTCCTTGCTAGACTGGATTCTCGTCCTCAAACCCCAGCAGAGTCCAACCTCTGGCATCCTTCCTGATATTTTCAATGACCATGCAATAGTGTACTGTGTAAGGAAAAAAACTTCCGCCCCATTAAGCCCTAAAGTTCTCCTCACTAGAAGCTTAAAAAAACTTTAAACCACAACAGTTTCTGGATGACCTTACCAACTGCATGGCACAGAATCGATTTATTTCCCGACCCCGATTCCTCTGCGCTCGACTATTTCAATCTGATTTCTTAAAACTCTGGCGATACCCATGCTCCACTACGCAAAATAAGGGTACGGGGGCCCCACCTTCCATGGGTTACACCTGACCTATATCACTCTACCAGTTCAGGGATGCCTTGTGGAAAGGCTACAAAGTAAACTGGCACTACCAAGGATCTCAATCACTACAGATGCATGCGGAACATGTGCACAAGGCAAACAAGGCATGCAAAGCACAATATTACGCCTGACAATCTCCACCAAAATACATCAAACCCATCAACTTCTGGAAGGTTATCAACAATATATTCCGGCCTCCTAACCATCAACAACCAAGTAATATCACTAAGGGGGATATTACTCTGACAAACCCCACTGACATTGCAAATGCATTCAATGATTACTTTGTCGGGTGTGCCACTAACTTATTAGCGAAACGCAGCACAAACCCCAAACATGAATCTCATCCTGGGAGAATCCCTACAGTCCCACCCCCTCCCAAAACTGTCCACAATTTTCAATTTAGCCCAGTATCTGAGAGGAGATTACACAAGCACCCTCAAACTAAAACTAAGTAGCCAATGTGGACCCGACTTACTACAATCTAGGTTCCTAACTCTGGTGCCCCAGCCATTCAAACCAATTGCGTCCATAGTCAACTCTATCCTGTCTGCAGGCCATATTCCTAAGACCTGAAAACTGCCAGAGTTGTCCCAATCTCAAAAGTGGGGACAAAACACTGTCTCAAACTACAGGCCAATCTCACTTTCCCCAATTCTATCCAAAGTAATGGGAAAATGTGTCCACTCCCATAAATTAAGCATTTCTACACAAGACAAATTTCCCTAGCCAATTCCAGTCTGGTTTTTGTCCAAACACTCCACCGTAACTACCCTGCTAAAAGTTTGCAATGAAATCCGTGTGGAATGGAATGGGGACAACTCACTGGTGCAGCATTCCTAGATTTTGCAAAGGCTTTTGACACAGTT
>WSYH01007236.1:0-33952 GCA_036426205.1 Ascaphus truei
GATGTCAGCGGGAGAGTTTGAATAACCTCCGATTCCTTACCGCAAGCAGGCAGGCTCTGTATCTGTAGGATGGCAAGGCAGACGTTCTGGGGCTCCACCATGTGCAGCAGACAGCACCCTCGCGTCGCCTCTGTGTGCCGGGCAATCCCCCACTCAGGTCGGAGTCCCGCGAGAACTGCGACGTCAGCGGGAGCTCATTTCTAACTCTACACCGCAGAGCACTCTGTATCCGTCAGACTCGATCAATATGACATTGAAAATAAAGTCCAAATGCCACTGTGTTGTTAATGCGCATATAAAAACATATAGATCAATATGTGATATAAAAAATATAATTCTGAAACACACCCTACGCGTTTCGTCCTTAAGACTTCATCAAGGGGTATATAAATTACATGGAACTGCAAACCTATTATATACACATGTAGAGGTTGAAATCCAAAGACTCCTGCGGTGCACAGCAAAATATTGGTTGCTTTGTTTTCTGTGGAATTGGTTCATTCCCCGCTCTTCTTGAGTGAATGTCTCTCTCAACTCTTGGATACATCATGATCTATCTATTCTATTTCTACATTTTCTTTCTTTCTAATTCTAAAAGCACTATGGCTCTATACTATGGACCACCGTCAAACTACAAAGCTGTCCTTAGAATTCGCCAATCAACAACAAAACTATCCCTGAAAGCCATACAGTGAATTGGTTGGATAGTGCGATTACTATCGCGTAAATTCATCAGAAATAATGTTTATCCACAATCCTAAACCACTACACGTAGGCTTCCCACTATAATAACTACCAATTACACTTTAACTCACTGCACCACATAATGTACTTCCATAACCTGTTGGCCTACATACCATTTCACTAGTCACTAGCGACCTACCTTGCCTTGAGACGCGCCAAGTCCTAGCAGAACCTCCCGTTCCTCCCCCCCAAGCAGAACTTGTGTCTCCAAATGCATCCCTGCAGATCAAGCATCCTGCCAAGCTTTCCGAATCTCCCTCAAATAAACAAAACTTTCGCGTTCTAAATTGCTCCATACATTATTGCGTCAAACAATCTCAACTCCTGACACCAAACCAAGGTCCAATATACAACCTCACGACAGTCAACCACCGGGCGATACTCGGTAACCCTCCAGGCTGGCTCCTTCCGACACTCAAACCGCCCCGGTGTCTCGCGGGCGGGATCTCCCCCCTTGTCTCCCCTTCCCTTTCTACTCGCCGGCTTCTAGCTCTTCAAAACTGGAACACTCCGACAAAAATAGAGTCCGACACGTCGTTGCGCTGTGTGCTAATTCTGTCCACTCTCAAAGACAGGCCCCACAGGCCAAACTTCATCCCTGTGGGTTCTTTAACTACAAAAAAAATTTAGAAGAGTCGGCAAACGAAATATGCATACTGACGTCGGCGAACAATATAGGAGCACACTGCTCCTGGCTGATTAAACTCAAACACAACTTCCCCCCTTTCAGGTAATGGAATACTTCCTTACTCGGAAGGGAAACCAGAGACCCCCCGATATGTTCAATATTTACTCACCGATTCATAAAAAATTTATAACCTTTACACTTGAGGAGTGCAACGTCAGTCTTGGGGCACGTCAGGCCGTCGAGGTCTCAATACTTTCTGAAAACTTCAGTCATCTTTTTTTTTTTATTGTTTTCGCGAAGCCATTAAATTCTCCATAATTCCGTATCAATTCCTGGCTCTAATAAATCTAAGAAATCAAAAGGGCAGAAGACAGCGCATATTCCAAATCCCCATTTCACGGCCAACTGATCATCATCCAAATTCCAGCCATTGCCAGTTATGAAGGACAAATTCCGAAGATTATCAAACTATCACATCTCCGGAATAAATCGTAACCCCAAAACAAAAGTGGTAACCCTCCAAGTATTCATAATTTTGATCGGACCAACGCTCATTTCTGATAATAACTCCTGGTACAGGCATCATAAGGCCAAACGTCGCAAAACATCCACCATCATCTCCCGGAGGGGACCTTAAGAGTGCCGGTCGGAGGTGCCGTACTGTATGACAGGCTCCATGCTATCTAAATAATCCTAAGAAGATGTCTTTGAGTGTGGATTAGTGATCTGGTCATTCATTAAAGCTATCTTAGTCTTCTAGGATCAGAAACGGTCATCCAGGCAAGTTAGCAGAACGTCGATAGACCCTCATTGTCCGTAAACCTTTTGTGATGGCCAACCTCACCCACATTTTGCAGAGTGGACATATTCGAGTATGTAAACACACATGTTTCAAAAACAAACAAAAATCTGCGATCACACTGAAAGTGTCTGTCGAGGCCCAAGGTTAAGAACACATTCTACTACAAAAATGAAAAAGGCCGTAAGTAAATCGGAAGCCATTCTACAAAGGGTTCGTACAACGAAACCTACACTACCTCTCCTATGCCCGCCCGAACTCCGCCCATAAGGATATATCTCTGTCCATGGATCTTGGTGTGGGTGGAAACTTATCCTTATTAGACTACTTAAATGACTTCCAACCTCTAAAGGGAATGAAACAAAAAGCAGCAACAGAGGTGAACAACCCCATTTTTTAGGTTACTCGCGTTTCGCTGGATCGTTTCGTCCCAGCAGGCCATTATCAAAAAAAATCCCTCATCAATCCTAAGTACTACAACAATAAAGGCCTACCCACAGTTTCCCACCGCTAGCTGGCAGCACAGAAAAAGAAATACCTTTTTTCCTTTGTTTCAGTTGAAAAATATTCATCCGCCTAGAATAAAATACAAAATATATCCCCTGTACACACACCGCCTACCCCAGTCGCGCACACCCATGCGCTCCGCCCCTCCCTGTCTCGCGCGGTTCCCGTCCCTATCCCTTCTTTGTTCACTCTATCTCCCCCTTCATTCCTCTCTTCCCACACGCCAGCCCCCTCGACCATGCAATTCCCCCGGACCCTCTTCATCGTCCACTCTAGGTCTACTGTGGCTTTAAGCGCCGTCCCCGCTGTTATATCCTCATTCCACACCAGCCGCTGACCGATCCCCGCTCGTGCCCTTAGCTGTTTGGCTCGATTCTGCATTTTAATCGAAGGTCCGGGGGTTCGACTCCTTGCACGAGCAAGAGTGGACACCTTCGCCCCGGCCTTACTCCGGGAGTCCGAAGGGTGAAATAGTGGGTCCCCGAGCAGCCTTTCCCCCTCACCCAGGCAGCACGGGTGGGGTGGCGTGGCGGCGGGCAGGAAGAGGCCTGTTCGGTAGCGGAGGGGAAACTGGCCGGGGTATGGAGTGCAACCGTGCCGGAGGGACCCTCGTCGGCCATATCTAGAGTGCTTGAGGCTCGGGGTGTCTCCGACACGTGTCGGCACAACTGCGCGACAGATCACCACGGCGAAGGACACAAACAGGGGTGAGGGGATTCTGTACGAAACCACGCCGTCCAGCGCGCTTCAGTATAATCTCTTACCCACAGCCTTTCCTACGAAATCACCGCCTGGCGGACCCGCTTGCAAGTGGACACGACCCAACCGTCGGCACTCCGTCCCTTCGCTTTTTTCTTAGCGACCTGTCTCCTGTCGGTTTTGTCTCACGCGTCCCCCCGCCAAACTAATTGGATTTAACTAATGGGTACAAAACCGAGAGAACCACAAAAAACCAATCACTCTTAGGAAAAACAATACCACTAATCCTAGCCAGTTCCTAATGCTTCTCATCGTAAATGTAAGCAAGACCATGGACAAATTGGGGTGCATGCATAAGATTATACTCTACTACTACAATCTACAACTCAGATCATTTATTAACCCCTATCCTCGTGGCAGAGTGTCTCAACCATAAATGCCTTTAAAAAAAAACAAAAAAAAAAAAAACAAGCTCAAGCAACTGAAATCACCACCCCGCATATTCCATTCCCCCATCACATAGTCACATCCATCATACCATCCACCCTTTTTTTTATTTCATTAATTAATCTTGTTTTCTATTGTCAACTTCATTTCCACAACATTCACACACATTCCAAACATCACCTTCCACCATAGCCACTTTACCATGCAAAACAAACCTAACCAAAACCATCGACACAATCAAACTCATCACATCACAACCTTCTTCTCCAACAACACACCGGAGTCAGGCTCGCCCATATATTACACAATACAGTTTCCTACCTTCCCCAGAGTGTAATCAGGGTCCAGAGAATTACTCAGTCTTACCGACTCTTTCAAGCTAAAGCTTCAGGAATCACTGGAAAAAAGATCCAAGAAGCTTTGATAAGGCCAAAACCGAAAACACGCCACAGCACAAAAGGCAAACAGGAAACGCGATAGTAATTAACACAGTAGTTCTTCATCTACATTCCACTCAATCCAAAGGCTGATCATTCGAAAAACCCATATCCAAACAAAAACACTTCAACTTCACACAAAACTTCAGAAAAACGGAACATCACTTCGAACAATTCTTCACCATTACCTCATTGATTAAGTTTTCAGGACAGACTGAGAGCCACGACAGGGACCAGTCTCAGTTTCAAGCCCAGGGAATACAGAGCCTGTGAGCCCCATCATAATCTCCTCCAAGAACATTAGACTGAAGACCTCTCATTTTAGACTACGTCCAGAACTCCGATCCATCAAGAACTGGCTCCACAGTACCTTTTGAGCCCCAGTCTCATCAGTGGCAATGTGCAAAATAAAAACAAATAAAAATAAATCAGCTGAACTTGTCTGGAAAAACATTCGTCTGAACCTTAACTACTCTACTATAACTACTTACTTACTCCTCATGTAACCTTCCATCCATGCAGGAATACCCTCATCGTGTTCAACGTGATACTACTAAACTACTAGCAATAACCTGTTACCCGCAGATTCACATGCCGGGTTCCGGTCAGGACACTATTGACCGTAAAAAGACCAAAGGCCACCCAGGGCCCATGAGATTCAATCCTGCGTCAGCAGGAGGAGGGTTTAGATTTTCACATCTTAATACAATCTTTCTGAGCTATTCTAGGAACTGCCAGGAAGGATGAAGCGGTTCGCGGACACACCGGTGCCAGTCCCACCAACCAACAACTGGCTTCACACTGGAAAGGCACCCAGAGGCTTATTGAGCCTCAGAGGAAAAGAATCCTTGGGTGCCCTATACCATCAATACATGCTCCCCCCAGAAAACTCGCTACAACTCATTTCACTCTAAATTTCCCTCCCCGCAACAAACCATATTGGCAGTCGTCCTGAGAGCAACACCTTGCCTCGGGGGGGGGGCTAATGTAAGAACCAGAGGAACCCTCTCCCCAACGAGGGTTCCCCCCAGGCCACAACTCAACACCTGGCGTACCCCCCGGCTCCTGCTACCACAGGATCAGCCGCCGCGAGCGGAGCCCTCATCCTTCCCCTTCCCATGAGCTCCTGCGGACTGCCATAAAACGCGCATGCACGTCGTCGCAAGTTCGCGTACCTTTATCCCCATTCCCACACAGCTGGAGGCCTCTCCTAATCCCCTTCCCAACTTGGCTCCTCCCCCAACCCCTGCGGTGCCTGCTTAACTCGAAGTGCGCATGCGAGACATCATGTCACATAAAAAAGCCTCCGTTATACTACTCCATCACCTCGCGGGGCGTCCACCAAACATCCGTCCCCAAGCATCAGAAGCCGCGCGCACCACCCCCCTCCACGGGGCCACAACACCTGACATGCGCAGTGGCGTGCAATCATGCTCACAAGTCCCGCAATCGCAGTCAAAGAGGGATCAAATCGGCTATGGGCAGTATTTTCCACCCATAATCCCTGATCCTCTCAGGTTATCACGCTCCATCTTCCTCACCCTCTTCCCATTGGCCCCCATCCCCCTCCTATACATATACCCTGCTCAGCCATTTCTTTCGTGGCTGTGAGCATAGTTTTGTAATGCACCATAGTTGTTTAACCACACAGTCCGTGGCCTGCCTTAGCTCCGTCCTCTTTGGTGACTTTTCTTAGTGAATCATTAATTTGTGTACCAAGAACTGGCTTGAGCTTCCGTGACCCGCTCTGGACCTTCGCCTTTTGGCTATTATCCTGAACCTCACTGGACTCTTCTCCGACTCTTACCTCTGCTTAACGGATATCCCGATCTTACCATCCTATGCTCTGGTCCCCAGGCACACGGTACCAAACTATCACTTATCTTGGAACCAACTACTACCACATTCTCGTCCGGCGAGGTATCTTATTTATCTTATATTATTCCATACGGTTTGACCATACGGTTACATTATCCACATCCTAGCGCATGTTCCGACCCCAGTAGCATTGTCGTGTGCAGGTGTTATCTTCTCACCTCCATTTTGGGGATTCCAGTCTCTGTCCGTATTGGTGAAGCACAGCGTGACAGGGAGGAATGTTAAAAAATTTCGTTGAAATGAGATTTTAAAACTAAGAATGGACAGGGGGAGGAGGAATGAAACAGAATATGATAACTAACCGTGGAAATAGGGGAGAGATACAAGGGGGAATGGAGATGGAGAATACAACAAGGCAAGTGGAGTTATCGACCACAGCGTGAGGACAACCTGTAATACCGATAATACTACAGAAAACTTCTAAAAGACTAAACCAGGTGGCAGCAGAAAGGAAGGAGCGTAATAATAAAAAAACTGAAATCATGCTTGCTAATGCAAGAAACCCTGGAGACTAAACGGGGGAGTAATTTGATTATAGCTTGCAAAAGGTAGCATCAGTCATGGATCATAGCACTAAAACACTAAATTAACAAAGGCATTACTGTGAAAATCATAGAGGATGAAACTCTATTTACTCTGTCGAGCAGGTGTTAATTTTACGAGGTATTATTCCACTTTTTTTATTGGAAAGGATACGAAACAAAACTAGAAAGGATGAGGGGAATTAAGTTTAAATAATATTGTATAAAAAAAACTTAAACTAAAAAACATAAATAAAAAATAAAAACAAAAAAACACAATCAGTACGACAACCACGTATACCCACTCCATCCCCACATCGGATGCACACCGCCCTAAGCTTACCTCCACTTCCGCCCCCCGCCCGGCAACTCCTCCACCCCTGCACCCCCCAGTGCTTAATCCATGGGAAAGATATCCTCTAATGAAAGGAAATACAATCGAAAATAGTAACGCAAGACCATTGATGGAATAAGAAAATCAAAGCAAACAGACAACAGTGGATGTAAAATATTTATAATATAAAAATGTTTTCTCTAAGTAAAGAGTAGGAAAGGGATATGCTAATATAATATAAAAAAACCCAACAACACCAAAAACCAACACAAACAAAACCCCGACACCCCAAACCCAAATAACCTCCCCACCCAAACTCTCGCCTACCCCCCCCCCCCCCACGCTCTCTGTGTATTGAACTAAATAGAAAAAATATTAATATCTATCATATGCTATGATAAACAATCTCCTATGCTATATGAGATGCGCACTAACTTATTATAACTGATTATCTATGGCGCTATACACATGGCGCTACAACTACTATGGCTCTGGAACTCCAATACATACAATTTAAAAAACCTAACACCCAACTCGATTGTAACCAATATGATATAAATAAAATGTCAAAAAAACAAAAACCCGTAAATTTTGACTGGTCTTCCGTTCGGGTCAAATGTGATAACCTACCATTTGACCGACGAAAGGCCACAATTTACGGATTTTATAATATTCCTTGTTACCAACGTTTGTGTATTTATGGTGCGCTATAGATATATATTTTTTTCCATCCAATCAATTGTCTCTGATTTGGTATCTAAGAGAACATTATTCACCGAGCTAAACAATACACGGCCTGCAGCCCTCTAAAGTATCCCCTAACGGTTAACAGGGGAAAAAAGAGGACAAAAAAAAAACAAAACAAAAACACCAAACCACCTTAAAACGCTCACACCAATCGCCAGTCTCAAATCCATTTGGATATATTTTCTCTTAGCTCTGAATGTTAAAGCAAGCTACCAAAATCTAATAACCTATAACTCTCATGACCCCCCGAGTCTAAACCCCTCCCTCCTGCCCTCCAAGACGCGAAAATCCCCTTCATTATGTTTTTTTTCTTTATAATTTTTGGTGGTTTGTTTATTTCTGTGAGATTGCTAGGAAGCATAAAATAACTTTTGATTGCAATTGGAGAAGGCATCAAACATACTGGGTCATATTTTCATAATTGTAGATTTTTAATTATCAGCAGAACAATGAGACTGGGCGGACAGTAAGATTCAGCATTACAAAAAAGGAAAACACAACCACAAGAGACACACAAGGTTTTTGGGAGTCTTACAAGAAAAGAATATCTATTTGACCCAAATTATTGAGGAAACCAACCATAGGGGCCAAGTTCTGATTTGGTCATATCAAACCATGTAGAAATCGTAAATTAACAAAATGTTTCCCGACTTGAAACTATTATTTTGTTAACAGGATGAATCATAACATGTTCATCATTTTGAACTACTTAATCAAAAAAAAAAACACGATTACTACTTGGCGGCTTCAACAAAACTTAAAACTTAAGAAAGGAGCCGATTTTTAAAAACTGCAGGTCTGAATCTACAAGATAAATAACATACTTGTCTGATTTTTGGCAGGGAAACATGTAGAAGATAAATGGGCAGTCTTTTAAGCAATTGGTATAAAAAGCACACTTATCAGATGTACATAACATTTATCGGGTAACTTAGTAATACAAAAAAATAAAGTCCTAAATTCAATATACATTGGCTAATAAACAACAGCAATTCACGGGGAGGAAATCGCGACAAAACAAGGAAGGCGTATTTAGATTCTTTCAAATTATATCAATAAGATCTTGAAGGCATAAGGACGGAAGACATTGTAATCAACAGAACTTAAGAGTGAATAGTAACAAAAATTGCCAAAGGGCAATCATTAGCAAACAATGGATAATGAAAAAACAGGATTGCAATAGAAAGTAAGGTCAACCCAAAAACCGATTCTTTACGTATCCACCCTTAATAAAACAAAAAAAATGAGAACCGAAAAACATGTAGACACCGTTTCAGCTTTGAGATGGGGTATATCATCTTTTACTTCTTCCTTATTTGGAGATAGAAAAAGCAGAGTATTAAACAAGTTCTTTGCTCTGTACTTTACGCAGGGAAGAATCAATTTCAAATAGTAGTGAGTAGCCGCAAGAGGAAGCCAACACACACATCGTCCATAAATATAATACAATGAACAAGTATGTTACCTGCAGGAAGAAGTCTCTCATCAATCTCATAGACTCTCTACATTCAAAAAACATTTACTTACAATACCTTCCTGTGTCCGTCCCCTCCCCTCTTTTCTTTATCTTACCAAGAGATTCTAAAAAGGAGTTAAACTCCATGATAGGGCTCCTTCAAGCTCCTAAGGACAGTAATAATAAGCCAAATCCACATATATATTGAGATTAAATAATTTCCAAGGATTCAAAAGGACTAAATATTAAATCACGACTGTCTACATAAGAAAATCACACATTACTCTTTCCAGGACCGCATTTCCATTCTCCCTCCCCCGCTCTCTTACCCCATAGAGCCCTTACTTTCTCCATCGCACCCTCTAACTGATCTTTCTACCCTTGTCTTTTCTCCTCCCTACAATAACGTCTGGTCAATTTCCAAAATCCTTCCACACGGCTAGTACAAGAAACTACCCATCACGGACCCAACGCCCAACGACGCTACCCCGGGACCGTTTAACACAGCGGGAGCACTCGACCCCCCCGGACCGCCACTCCGAAAGTAGGCCGACACACCGCGCACCCGCGACGCTGTTCTAGACCGCCTCGGGCCTCCTTTTTTCACCCTCAGCCAGACACAGAAGAAAAGCATATGTTTGGATCCTATATTTAAACAAAAGTCTAAGAAAGAGCTAAGAAAAGAAGATCACAAATATAAAACGGACGGAACATGGAAACTTACACGACCTAGTAAAGCGCCCCCCCGCCAACTCGTCTGTCGCCTCATCCCCTCCGGCAGACGC
Organism: Ascaphus truei; assembly: GCA_036426205.1. NCBI lineage: Eukaryota > Metazoa > Chordata > Amphibia > Anura > Ascaphidae > Ascaphus > Ascaphus truei. The sequence continues at coordinate 9,983 of WSYH01007236.1, forward strand.
TTCCTCTGTCTCAGTTACTGCCGGTTCTTTTCCCCCCCCTCCTGTTACACCTTTTTTCCCTGCCCGTATTCCCCCCGTCCTCCCTGACTCTCTCCCCCCCACACCACACTCCCTTTCCTCTCAATTCCGACGCTCGCTGCCCTCCCGAAGCCATCCTCCCCATGACAATACCCTCCCCCCCTCCTTTCCCCCCGCCACCCCCCCCTTCCTCACCATTTGTCTCGCACCTGTCCCCTCCTTCGCCGAGCCCACGGCTCTTGTCCTCCTACAGATGCGCGAACCGGAACCAAGCCCTTCTCTCTAAAAGCCCTCACTCACTACATTGCCCTTGAACCACCTCCCCCCTCTACTCTAGAGTCTTCCAGCGCCACACGACCCAATCCCTAAGAGACACAGGGGACCCCCCCCCCAAGCCGCGTAATACTGGCGGTCACTAAGTACTCAACCGTCGTCAGGGATTGTGGACCCAGCCCCACCACCTACCACGCCAATCAAACCCCCGACGGGCAGAAGCAGGGGCTACATCGCGATCCGACCGTCCCACCGGTTGAGACAGATAGCCTCCATACCAAGTTAGAATTACACAACGCTAATACTCCCGTCCACGTAACCACGCATTCCGCACCCACACATCCGCCCCCACTGTTTTGTTTCCCTCCTTGACTGAGGCGGCGAAAAATGCGACACCCGCACGCTGCCATTCACACGCATGGAATTTTCAAATGAAGGGGAATTCCAATAGCATTCACTTAATATCTGTCTCAGCACCCCCTCACCTGACCCTTCACCTTCCAAAGTTGGCCCACACACGCAAGCCACCTCAACAGAATGCAAAACGAAAAACCAAACTAACCCTAATATTTTTCTTTGAGAGAGGTAGTAGGAATTTAAGACCAAGAAGTCATGCAGTTATTGTGGTCTAAAACTTGGATATTTGCAAAAGGCTTTTATGAGATACAGATTATACCACAACACGAGGATTGTGTACCAAAAACTAATGAAAATTGGACTCCCATCACTACACTGCATCAAGATGCTCAACCTAGCTTGAAAACTGGTTGAAGAAAAAGGCAGCAGAACAGCAGGGTTGTTCCATAAATTCTGTACTTATCTATCCAGGCTCAGGAATAAAACTAATCAGGAGGGGAGCTACCACTCAGAGCCGAATTCCCACTGAATCCCCCTGCTTCCGTTCAGATAACTTTTCTTCTAACTCTATTAATCACACCAACCCTTGATATATTCATATGACGCAACAAAAGTCCTCCTACCCCATGACTTTTGCCTGGCATGATCAACCGAACACAAAAATCTGAGGATTGTATCGTACACAAAAGTAAAATAAGTATAATCAGAAGCAGAGATACAAGATATTTTCTCATATCAAAGGACTTGGCCAGCGACCTAAACAACATCCCAGGGGTCAAGAGTAACCAAATGGACACGAACATCTAGAAAGGTATTAAACCAGCTACAACGTTCTTACCAGAACAATACCGTGCGCACTACAACAATGTACTGACATTACCAAGAAAACAAGTATTATCACCCCTAAGTAGCCTCAACACAATCAAACCTTCCCAACATCCATATCGACAGCTCCCACAACAGACCCATACGGGCATGTGACAGCGGAAACCCACTCTAAATCTAAAAAGCTTTATAACAATGTCAACCCAATAACCATTTTATCATAATCAAATACCAACTCATTCCCTCACCGCATATCAAACAAAAAACCCAATAACAAACCCCCTCAACGTAGCAAAACGATTCTATGTACATCTATTCATAACAATACAAGTGAATGAGTCCAATTCCGCAAAGAAAATCCACTAGATCCACCTTATTCCACCAGCACAGCTAACACCCTTAATTAGCAGATCAGGCACTGAAACACTGACAGGGGACCAAGACACAAATCTCACATCGTGAATATCTAAAGAAAAAAACAGAAAACAAAGGCTCACCTAAGTGTATGCATAGCGTTAATAAATTTACTTTTTGGAACTGGTAACCGGTACAATTGTTGCGCATCACAACCTCCACCCAAGCCAAGGCAAACCAACATAAGCAGCTTATAACATGAGTATAACTCAATTCGCCAATGCAGATACCAGCACGTTCATCAAACGCCCGTGGCGTCCACCAAGGTGTAGCACGATTCCACCGTCACATTCACGTCGGCCTCTGTAATGCCGAGTACATAATCCTCACTCCAATCGTAATCCACAGCGAGGTCCTTTTGACGTCAGCGGGACGAATTCTAGAAATAAATCCATGCCGATTCCCTCACCCGCAGGTCGAGAATGAGCAAGGCAGACGTCTAACTACGGGGCACTCCCACCAATGCTACCAAGCAGAACATCACCCTTAGACATACCATCTGTACCATGACATGGCATTCCCCAATCAGGTCCGGATTCCCGCGAGAACTGTGACATCAAGCGGAAGACTTGTATTCTTACATCGATCCACACCTGCAATGCTATTCTCGTAATCTGCACGCGTGCTCCTCAAATGACATTGAGAATAAGTTCTCCCCAATTGACCCGTTGTGCAAATTTCGCATATAAAAAAGCATATGATCAATATGTGATATAAAAAATCATAATTCTAAACACACCCTAACGGTNNNCACCCTACGCGTTTCGTCCTTAAGACTTCATCAAGGGGTATATAAATGACATGGAACTGCAAACCTATTATATACACATGTTGACCAATCATAGCTAGACATAACTAATTGCATAATTGACAACAAGAGAGTGGTTTATATATTAACCTCTTTCACTGCTGGTACTGATTAGAATAAATCTGAAAAACAACAATATATAACGATAAAACAATGTATAGTGTTGTAACAATACTTTCAGAGTAGTGAGAAACAATCAAACCACACAAGCATATAGAAAAATATATACATGCCTGTATATTGGGTTGAACTGCGTAAAAGAACAATATTATCTAATAGGAGAAAAAAGAGACACAGAAGGAATCAATAATGGGCACAAACTGTGTCCATCACCATCAATGTATAATACATAATAGGTAGATATTGATAACATATTTTAATATATTTTAATAGAAAGAAAATTAGACCAATAACTATATATAATGGATATAATAAATATATGTAATTAAATGATCAGCATTGAAGGAGGATAAACAGAGAGAACAGAACACAGATGGAGAGACCAATGGTGGCTTTTTGGCAGCTATAGAACTAACGTGAATAAAATAAAATAGAAATATAATTATTAAGAATGATAAATAAGAATAAATGTATGTAAATATTAATTGTATAAATGTACCATATATTATCTTTATTAATTTAATAATATCAGCAAAAATAATAGTAACAATAAATATATATTAGTGACTTGTGTAATGAATCAGCACATAATTCATCAATTATAATACAGGATAAGCATACTCCGGAGGGAACAAGAAACTTGTTCAACCCAGACCTCCAGAGGAGCCAACCCATGTGAATAACTAGTGTAAAATAAACTAGATGAGCCATGTATAAATATTAACAATATTGAATTGGATATTACAAAATGACAGATGTCACCGGAGGGAACAAGATGCCTTGTTCAAACCAGATGTCCAGAGAGACCCGTCACCCGTAGAGACCAAAAATTACAGAGGAACAAGAAATTTACACTCATACCACTGTGCTGATATCAATGATATCATTAATTCATTAACATTGGGATGTAATGTCCCCAGAACATAAACCCAATAGGTTTCCCTGATACTCAACTGTTTAAATCTGTCACCCCCCAAAAAGGAGGGTGGAATATGTTCTATGCCCATAATGGAAAGGGAGCAAGGATTTTTTCCATGGATATTAGTAAAGTGACACTCCCATACACACACACTCTCTTTCACACACTCTCACTCACACACATACACTCTCCCACACACACACATTCACTCTCTCTCTCCCACACACACACACTCTCTCTCACTCACACTCATGCAAACAATACAGGGATTGAAAGCACAAATAGAGGTCAGCGCCGCCAACCACGCAGCCGCCCCCACTCTCCCCCCCCCCCCCACCTTCCCCAACCCCCCCCCCCCCCCCCACTCCCATCTTCCGCAACCCAGACGGTTTGCCCATGGGAGGCAGAGGAGCACCGGGATGCAAGGAGTGAGCACCCCTGCTGACACCTCCCACTCCAGCGGGTGCACCTCCACTGGCATCTCCCGCTCCGGCAGGCGCACCCCTGCTGGCACCTCCCACTCCGGCGGGCGCACTCCAGCTACCTTCTCCCGCTCCGGGCGGGAAACCAAGGGGACCGAAAGGGAGACATCGCACGAGCAGTTGCCAGAGGGGCAGAATATAAACAAACGCACACACACACACAGGGGAGGGTAGGCATGAGGGTATGACACAGTACTTACCTCTCTGTAGAAAAGGCAGGGCGGGCCTGGCTGCATGCAAACAAAAAATAAAAAAAGTCCTGCCATGTAGTCCTAACATGGGTCAGCCAATCAGGCAGGGGGATTTTTTTTCCTATTCCTTCTTCCAAGCAGAGGAATTATAAGTCGCCAGCAGGCAATATCCATTGCCAGGTGCGACCTGGCGACTGGGCTTGTCGAACACTGTGTGTGTATGTATGTATGTATGTATGTATGTATATGTGTGTATACAATGAGCAGAATGCAGAGAGAGTGAGTGAAGGCGCCAAATCCAAAACCAAAACCAAAAAATTCTTCTTTTTTGGAGAAGTGCTCAACACAACCCCAAAGACAAGGGGAAACAGTACCCCTTGTGGGACAAACAGCAGAACCAATCATCCCAAAGGAGAAAAAGAAACTCAGAGGGATTAGAGGAGGAAAACAGAGACAGAAAAAGAAGAGACTAATTGTGGCTATGCCGGCTAAGTATGATATATATAATTTATCATCACACGTTCTTACACCATATCATTTATCTTTATTATCAAAGGGACTTTCATTTTCACTGAACAGTTTACCTAATCAGTTCTATCTATTTGTAGATATTAATAGATATATAAGGAAACTTACTCTAATGAGACACTTCTCTATGAAGAATAAAGGTAAAATGGATACAGTAGATACTAATTCTCAGGAACAAGAATGTATTTATGCACTCACTACACTCCTTGCTGAATCAAGGGATCTGGAGGGGGGTGTGACTAGTGCTCAAATACAATCCTTCTCCAATAATCTATTGGGACCAACTAATGGTGATTATATAAATTTGGAAGTTGAACCAACCTTGGAGTTGACAACTCATTCGGATATAACGGATTCACAGATAAATTTTACCACACATTCTGTTTGCGATACCGATCTGACCCTGGACTTTAGACAATCACCCTTTCTACCGAAATCTACCTATTTCCCTTATCAATCCAAGGGAAATTTCATTGACACATTTTATACTATAGTTCTTAAGGATCTCGAACAACTGTGTCAGACACATACAAGTCTGACTCACAGAAATCTTAGTAGAGAAGAATAACTGGCACTCAAAGATATCAGAGACAATGCTGATCTCATTGTAAGACAAGCTGACAAGGGAGGCCAATTGTCCTGCAGGATAGATATGATTACATTCTTGAGGCGGATCGCCTCCTGCAGGACAATGTATCATATTGTGTGCTGGACAAAGATCCAGTTATGGACTTCCAGTTGGAATTTTATAATTTGATTCAAGAGGCACTTAAAATAGGGGTTATAACAAAAGCAGAAAGCACTTTTTGTTTATAAAGCACCCTAGAACACCTGTTTTTTATAATTTGCCCAAATTACACAAAGAAACTTCCCATCCCCCAGGTCGACCAATTATATCAGGGGTGGGGTCGATGACATCGAACGTGTCCCAGTATGTGGATTATTTTTTACAACTTTATGTCTCCCAATTACCATCTCATATTATGGACACGTTGCATGTCATTGGCTCCACCTCTGATATCACCTGGAAGGACACTTTTTTGTGGGTCACATGTGATGTTTGTTCACTTTACACATGTATTTATCACAATAAAGGGTTAGGTGCTATAGAATATGTTTTACAATTAGATTCACTGTTACACACATCACAAAGAGAGTTTATTTTGGCATGTATTAAATTTATATTATCTGACAATTATTTTTTATTCAATGGCACTTATTATTTACAAACCTGTGGAACGGCCATGGGACCAGATTCGCCCCCAGCTATGCCAACCTCTTCATGGGGTTGTGGGAGAACCTCCATGTTTGGGGGAACACACGGCTGGCGGCGGGTCTGGTTTTCTATGGCCGTTTCATTGACAACATTATTTTGATTTGGGATGGTGATAAAGGCCAACTGGAGGACATTCTGGATTCATTGAATTGCAATGATATGGGTTTACAGTTTACCTATCATATACATCCAGATACTGCGGTATTCCTCGACCTTTAACTATTTATTGATAAAATAGATATTTTAAACCTGTGTCTACTAACAGCTACGTGCAATACAATAGCAACCACTACAAAAAATGGTTAAACAATGTGCCAAAAAGCCAGTTCTTCAGGATCCGACGCAATTGTTCTCTGGATACTGATTTCAGTGCTCAGGGTGAGATCCTGACTAATAAATTTCTTGATAAGGGTTACGATAAGGATGTGGTGAGAAGGGCATTCCTTGAAGCGAGTCATTCTGATAGGGTGTCTCTGTTAGAAAAGTCCAGGGCCAAGTCGGAATCGAGCAGATATGAGAAATTTGAATACACTGTTACTCAGACTGTCCCTAAATTTATTACACAGTATAGTCAGTTATCATCCCAAATCAAACAAGTATTCAATAAACATTGGAGTATCATTCAAAATGACTCTATTATTGGGTCTTTAGTCCCCACACGAGCCCCAATAATTTTCAAAAAGGCTAGGAGCTTTAAAACAATTATAGCTCCTAGTAAATTGAAGTCTCCACAGAACACACACTCAGGTAATTTTAAGAATCCATTACCCAAGGGCAATTTTTCATGTGGGAGAACTCGGTGTATCACGTGTAGGCATTTGAATAAAAATCATAGATTTACTTCATATAACAATGGTACTTCCTATGAAGTAAATGATTATATTAACTGTTTGAGTATATATGTGGTATACCTGATATCATGCCATTCTAGAGCCCTAAGTATTAGATTCCGTGAGCATCGAAGAAACGTAATACATGGTTATCAATTACATAACTTATCACGTCACTTCACGAATATTCATGGCAAAAACCTTTGCTCCCTTTCCATCATGGGCATTGAACACATTCCACCCTCCTTTTTGGGGGTGATAGATTTAAACAATTATGTATTAGGGAAACCTATTGGGTTTATGTTCTGGGGACATTACACCCCAATGGCCTTAATGATACAATTGATATCAGCACAGTGATATAAATGTATACATTTCTTGTTCCTTTGCAAATTTCTTATCCATGTAAATGATGGGTCTCTCTGGAGGTTTGTTTTGAACAAGGTGTCTTGTTCCCTCCGGTGGCATCTGTCATTTAGTAATATCCAATTCAATATTGTTATAATTATATATGGTTCATCTAGTTTGATTTACACTAGTTATTCACATGGGTTGGCTTCTTTGGAGGTCTGGGTTGAACAAGTGTTCTTGTTCCCACTTATCTTTACAAGCTAATCTTTAATTATAAATGATGAATTATGTATTAATTCATTATATTAGTCACTAATATATATTATTATTATTGTATTTTTATTGTTGTTGATAATAATTATTTAGATAACATATAATATACAGTATACTTACACAATTAATATTCACATACATTTATTTTATTTTATTCACGTTAGTTTAAATGCCACCATTGGTCTCTTCATCTGTGCTCTGTTCTCTTTGTTTATCCTCCTCTAATAATGTTGATAATTTAATTGTTTTATTTATTTATTATATATATAGTTTTTGGTTTAATTTCTTTTTATGATATCTATAATTATCTATCCTGTATTATAAATTGTTGGCGATGGATACATTTTGTGTAATGCATTGATTCCCTCTGAGTCTCTTTTTTCTGCCATTTATAACATTATTCTTTTACGCAGTTCAACCCAACATACATGCATGTATAATTCTTTATATGCTTGTGTGGATTGGCTATCTCTCACTAGCAGATGAGATAGAATGTTCAGCGCTCGTGCTGCAGGTATATAAAGTATTGGAATTAAAGTCCCCTTGCTGCATGTGTGTGGAGCGTCTCCCCGAACAGCTCCCAGAACAAGGTGATCTCCCAAAAAGGGTGGGGGGGCACCCTGGAATACAAGAAGAAAAAGTGCACACAATGCGCACCAGGGATTAAAATAATATCATTTATTAATAAACAATTCACTGAGGGGATCCAACCTCACCTCAGTTATAAAGGGTCACAAAGCTAGGTTCTGTTACAATGAACATGAACCCTAGGACATACAATAATTACTCTAAATCCATTAACAGCATAACACACAGAAAAATAAAAAACGGAATTAAAAAGACAGTGTTAAATGAATAAAACAGAACAATTGATCCTGAATTGATCCTGAATTGACTGAAATGTTATTGAACAACTATCTAAGACTGGCAGGGGGAGACGGAAACTCACACTAAAGCCAAAGGCGGTTCCGCGGCAAACGTATGGAGATCCGGATCACGTCACAGCAGAGATGGAACAACCGCCTGGGCTTCTTGCAGGCGCCGTCTCAGCCCATCAGAAACACGCGCAGGATGACCTGTCATGACCTCTACGCGTTTCGCACTACGTGCTTCATCAGGAGGTCATGCACAGCGTCATCCGTGCTTATTTGTATAAGCTACAGCCAATCGGGAGGCCGAGCTTGGGATAAGCACCCAGTGAATGCTGTAAATTCACAACAAGTGATTTAAAGTTATAGGAACAGCAGTTTATATTCCAGTACCAGTCAAATTGATACATATAACTGGTTTAAACGGCATACATACTCATTATCGACTGCATATACATAAAATATCTCTCACTGCCATGAAATTATTGTTATAGTACATTATATTGTTTTATTATTATATATTGTTATTATTTTTATTTAATTTATTTAAAAAGTACCAGCAGTGAAAGTGGTTAATATTTGGAACCACTCTCATGTTGTCAATTACGCAATTAGCCTTGTCTAGCTATGATTGGTTAACATATGTGTAGAGGGAGAGGGGGATTGGCCTGGTATTAAAGGGGTTGCACCCCAAATGGCCAGCCCCTGACCTCACCAGGGAGGCAAGGGGTTAACTGGACTGCGGTCCAGGAATTTGGTTTTTACCTTGCTTCAACATTCAAATGTGTATTCCCCTGTTATCATGCAGTGTCACCATTTCAGTGTCTGCACCACACACACACTGGGATCCGTTCGGGAGGAGAAGGGTTAATAGTTAGGAAGTGATTATAGCCCTTTGTTCCATGTTCCCGCCTTTTCAGGCTCCATTTTGCAGTGTCCCATAGGTCGCCATTGCAGCTCCATTCAATCCAATGGCAAATCCAGCGGTTTTGGGCCTGTTTCCAGCGAAGACCAGTAGGTGGCGTCCGAGAGGAGGAGCGGCGGTTTCCCATTGTAAGTCAATGGGCCCATTGACTTCAATGGGGATTCCTCGATGCTGTCCTCCAGGAACGGGTTAGCAGCCATCCAAACCGCAGACCGCAAAAGCGGATACATTTTCTTAAAGAGAGCTTTTATCACTACCAGTTCAAGGTCAACGACAAGTCGCGTGGGAACGTTAGGTTCTAGGGCACCCAGAAATAAAATTATTTTTGCCCCTAGCTCCTAGGCACCCCCACACTCGACCACCACTGGGTCCGAGAATCCAGGACCCCCAGAAAGGGGCGCGCGCACCAAGAGGGTCGCGCCATTAACTCCAATGGCGGAGAAAAGAACAGCGCGACAAAACGGATAAGTCCGAAACCCTAATATGTGTAAGTCCATATCTCCGGTTCTGGGAGGACCAGAGGGCTGGGATTTGGGTCGCATGTAGTCACTATTCCGGCATGACTGCATGGCCATTTCCAGCCCTCTCCGACCAACCAGACGGAGTGCGGGCAACTGTAAAGATTGGTGATTTTCCCCATAGACTTCAATGGCGGCATTACTCAATTGAAAGACTATGGCGGAGGAGCCCCATAGACTTCAATGGGGGAGTTTCCCCATTGAAGGGCTAAAGCGGCGGAACCCATTGACTTCAACGGCGGAGTTGCTCCATTGGAAGCCTATGGCGGTGGAGCCTGTTGATTTCAATGGGAAAAGAGTGAAAAGCAGAGATTCATTTTCAAAGCGGAGAATCCTGTATTAAAGTAATAAGAGTTTTAAACTGTATTTGTGTATCTCCGGTCTGGAAGGTCAGAGCGGGCTGAAACTTGGCCACCATGGAGAGTCACCTCCGGCATGAAGGACTGGCCCGTTTCAACCCGCTCGGCCCAACAGAACGGATTATTTTAATATGCCTTAATATTAAAAACTGTATTGAATTTCAAAGCGGGGATAAAAGCCCGCGAAGATTCCTGCAATATGGGGAATGTAAATGCTCAGGGGGGCGACCTATTGTCTACAACAGACTCCCTGATCAAAGGCTCAGTCACCCTAGCTGTATACATTAGGGCGGAGAAATGCAGGGCTTGAGTGGTCTGTAAGTGCTATAACTCACACCTACAAACAAAGAATTTCCTGACCAGGTCCCCATCTGGTAGACTTGTCGGCGCCCTGACTTTTGTGTGGGGCTAAAGAAATGAGACCCCCAGGGTCTGAAGTACGCATGTGCCAACTAGCTGGGGGGCATGGGTTTTCAATGTTCCCACGTTAGAGATTGGGTGCAGATAATTGTTCTCCAATAGCCTGCACTAAATGATAGATATAGGACTGGAATTGCATATAAACTGATATCAGCCCTATATCCTTTGTCTTCATTTTACCAACTGATTGATGCCTGATTGCTGTTGAATTGCTAATCCTGTTTTCCTGATTACTTCTATATTCCAATCCCTAAGTAAGTGCTATTCCTCATCTGTTATTTGTACTATCTGCTGTGTTCACCTATCTATCTAAGGAATAAATTATTTTTATTATATCTAAACCGTGTTCAGTTCAACCCAGTTATTTGGTGTATATTATATCCTATCTCAAGTTCCCGTGACAATATGTATATAATAGGTTTGCAGTTCCATGTTATTTATATACCCCTTGATGAAGTCTTAAGGACGAAACGCGGAGAGTGTGTTTCAGATTTATTTTATATGATTTTATATGCGCATCCACAACATATTAGCATTGGGACTCTATTTGAATGACACTTTGTTCGAGTCCGACGGTTACAGAGTGCCTTGCAGTGAGGAGTTAGAAACAAGCTCCCGCTGACGTCACAGTTCTCGCAGGACGCTGACCGGAGTGGTGAGGTACCCGGCGTGCAGAGGCGACCCGAGTGGTGTTGTCTGGTGCATACAGTGGAGCCCCAGGACGTCTGCCTTGCTGTTCTATTGACACAGAGCTTGCCTGCTTGCGGTGAGGAATCAGAGGTTACCCAAGCACTCCCGCTGACGTCACTACTCTCGCGAGATCCTGACTGGAGTGAGGAAATACTCGGCATACAGAGGTGACGTGAATGGTGTATCTGCTACACTCGGTGGAGCCCCAGAGACATTTGTCCTACTTGTATCCTGCACTGTTGGCGATTGAGTATACTCATAACTGCTTATGTTCTTGATTTGTTTGTGCGTGCGCAATTTTACTTTTTCCAGTCCTCCATAAATTTTATAACTTACTACACTATGAGTGTGCCTGTTGTTTTTTGTTTTTTTCTTAGATATCCCTGAGGGATTTGGTGGTCCCTTTCTTCAGGATGCAAAGACTGCGAAGGACAGTGTTTTTTGGATTGGACTTTCACTTGTATTGTATATTTTACATATATTTTTTCTGAGATTTTTTATTGTTTTATTAATATTTACATTTTGTTTTTCATATATACATGGTATTGCTTATACATTAATTAATTCATCATCCTCACACTACAGTCCTGTGTCAGTGGGGATCTGGTTAGGCGCTAATACTTATCCCTCTTTTTTCTTGATATATATATATATATATATATATATATATATATATATATATATCCAATAAAGAATATCAATGTGAGCATATTCACATGTCTTAGACCGGTATAGTGGTAGATTAATGCTAATATGCCCTGAATATGTTTCACTTTGCTAATAGAGATGGGCAAGTTTTGTTTTGCGGATTTAGATCCGCAGCGTTCCTTTGGTCTCTGGATTTTAGCTGATCAATCACAAAAAGTGAGATTCGCATTTTGCGGATATTTTATTATTGTCAATACACAGCAATCCGTTGGCAAATTTTTAAGAATCCGCCAAGTTGCTCAGATTGGATTCAATGGTGGTTTTTGATGAATCCACACTGATTAAAACTGACCAAATCCGTTTGCGAATATTACACTGCGATACGGATTTTGGGGAGGAACTTTGAGAAAAGTCAGGAAACGGATTTGGCCGTATTCGCCCATATCTATTTACTAACGTTATCAAAATATTTTGTAAGACCTGTACCGTATGTACTGAGTAATATTAAATTAGAAAAAAATGCATTATGCTATTGAATATGCGTGCATCATAATTAAGCAGCAAAAGGGCACCACATTCAAAGTGACAAGGCTTAGTGGTGAAGGTATTAAAATCTTAGGTAGTCACAAACACATTTAACACCTGGAGTCATGTCTACAGGGGCACAATTCCGTTTGTGTGGCAATCAGCAAGAAAAAAATTGACAATATCCAAGGTATTTAAAACCAGAGACGAACATGAAACATAGACAGAGCTCAATGCACATCCAGCAAAACTTTATACACGGTACAGTGCCTAAATATACATGTATTGATCTCTATTAAATAAAATGGTCTTTTAGTTTAACATTTTGGCCAAATTGTTGTAAGCCCCTGAGCCACTGCACGGCAGACCACACCTCAAGGGTCCCTACACTAATATAAATTCTTAATAATCTGTGCCTTGCCAGGAAGAATGATTTATAATAAATCTGTCAAAATTAGTTGCAAAGTTCTAAGTCTGATTGAAGATTTTATTAACCTGTACATTATCAGGAAAAGCACTCTGTATTAGAGTTGTCACAATCACACTGCAAGCAGGCAAGTTCCCCTGAGAGTGGGAGATGCTATGGGACAACTAATGTACTATTAGCTGCAGTATAAAAACAGCATAGTACAGGTCTCATTCACTAGTGCACCTACTAGTATTAAATTACAGGGGCACTACATTTGTGGCTCTAACTGACCGTTACTTCCACAAAAGAACCCTAGTTAACCCACTCTATAGAGGACTACTAGGGCCAGTGAACTTTCCTAACACTGGACATTAATATACCACTGTACACTCATCTGGATATACATATTCATAGAGTAAGAATCACTTGGTATCATTTAATCATTGTTTTAAACCCCAATATTTTAACGATATTGTCATTTAATAAAGTTATTTTAATATTATCACCATTTCATACTGGATCAGAGTGCTACTAATAGGGGTTCTGTCTGTCCACCGTGTACTAAGTTATATGCCCCTTACAGCACCACTTCCCATGCTCTATAGTTAAGCTGTAGCGGGGGTAAACCATACGTGTATACGCTTATATATATTTTGTGGTTATTTTGGGGGTTCAACATGAGCTTGTGGGTGTTCTATATGTGTTACAATTTCCAAGGTAGTCAGATTTTATTTCAAGTTTTTTTTGTTTAAGGGCCAGATGAATATTTTGTGATTAATTTAAAAAAGCTTAATTCATTGTATTAGTATTTCCACATTTACACATAGAGCACCATTCCTCCAAAGAGGTTGATTATTAGACATTACTTATTAACCTTATAAACGCCTATGAAGGAGTCTATTTTGCTGCAGAAAATTGAATTTTATATTAAGAAAATAAGAAATACTTGTTAAACTCCACTGAAATCTCCAGTCTTAAACACATTTTTCCTATACCATTCCAGTTAAAGTCTCTGTTTAACACTACCATAATGGCTTTACTAAGTTCCCTTTAGAGGTTGCTGCTTGGTTGGTTAAGCATTGATATAAAGGCAAACTCAGCCAAACTGCAATGCAATTCTTCAGACTTGACTGAAAATTGTATGAAAAAAGACAGATTGAGAAGATTCATTACACACATAAAGGTTGGTGTTATGAGCTAATGTGCTGGAATGACCATTGAAAGAACATAATGTTAACCTATCCAAGTGTTATACAATAGGAATCAGAGAAGGTTGAGAATCCATTTTCTATTGTGTAACAATATCCAGTTCATAGAATAGTCCAACTTCAAAGCAATTCAGCAACTTTCTTTAGATTATGATAGTCTTACATAAACCAATACCTAAACATTACAAGCTACAGTATAAACATAATTCCAAAAAATTCCCTTTCCTGCCAGTAAGGCCTTCAATAAAATACAGTCAGCTCCTCTGGCAGTGAAAGGAATACTATTCCATAAATGAGCTTCTGATTAGATGAAATATGTGCATTAAAAATACTTTTAAAAAAATTGTTGAAGTTGGTCATCTCTAAGTTTACTTTTTTTCTTCATTTACATATACATGGTATATTTGTGGTTTTTGGACTGGGTTGCTTTGGACCATGTGCCAAGAGGAAATTTGATGGACTACATTGTTTCATACATTGCTATTATCTTGCCCCCCCCCTAAGCCTGTCCTGCTCTTTTTTAAATGTTTATTTGTATGTGTTAAAAATCATGATCTTATCATCTTTAGGCTGCACTTGTCTCTCAGTAGACACCCATGTTCTCCTATCAGACAATTAATATTTTTAACAGCTCCTGACCATAGCATCAGATTTTAACAATAAAAACAATGTTGTGAAGGGTAATCATCAGAGATCTCTAATCAAGTAAAAACAAAATGCAAAAAAACAGCATGGACTGTTTCTTTAATCTCTGTTAATAAGAATATTGGTTAACAACTTTTGTAAGATAGGTGTTGGAATGTTGGGAAACGTTTGAGAAAGTAAAGCAGGGGCGTTTGCAGCAGAAAGCTAATCATCTAGAAAATGCTTTTACTTGGGCTTTAAAACCTTGTGTAATAATTTCACAATGAAAATAGCACAATAATGTGTAGCAAAGGACAGGGATTCAAGACATTTCTTCACTTCCTGTGCTTCTGTACGTATTCTGAGATGAATGCCATAACAGCTCAACCAGAATCTATGAAATGCAGGTAAAGGGTGTTTATCAGTGTGTAGCCCTGTGTAGTTTTGGGGTTACATGCCTTTCTCCTCCTGTGCAATAATCCCTGTTAAGGGAAGGTTTGCCAGGAGTAATCATGGGGTTTGCCCTCACACTCCTGTGTTGTGTAGTATCTGGTGAAGGTAGTGTCATTAGGCTCTGTGTCCAATTACAGTGACACAGGGGTGGTGCCTATTGGAGCTATTTAGTTCACAACACTTCCTGTATTTAGCAGTGTGTCTCACCCCACCTGACTGAGACTGGTCTGACCCAGCAAACTGTCAAGGCTTTGGCATCTTTTGTGGCCTTCCCTTAGGGGAGACGTGTGGGCAGGCTATTCCCCTTACTCCATCAGGGAGTAAGGGAAGAGCAAGGACAACTTCTAGGGCCCTAACTAGGAGTGAGTGTCCAAGGACTTCCTTTGGGTTGGCAACCTGAGATTAGTGGCTAGAAGACCGGCCGCTATGATGGGCAGTCTGCCAGAACTGATGTTAATAAAGGATGCCAAAGATAAAGATCGCTTCTGTCCTGATTGTGGAGTCATTTGGGAAGAAGGTGCACAAAGAAGTTCTCTTTCAGAGACTTCTCCCTACTACGCTGGGGGTCTGGAAGAGATGGTGGCGCTGTACCATAAGTGAGTATAACTTAGCACTACCTCATAAGCCAGTCCTGATGCCACCCCCCATACCATCGCTGGAGATTCAGGGATTCTGTAAGCCAGCAGGTGCACCACATAACATTTCATGTAACAGGGGTCAGTTTCCACAGAAGGGGGTCAATATAAGATGGGCCCGGGCAAACACCGTTACATTTGGAGGAGCTGCTGAGATTAACAGGACAGGCTTTCAGCAAGGCGAACTGATATAGAGACATGTATGCTTCCAGGAGTGTGCTGCAGAAAGGAGGGAGCCTAGGGGTAGTCATGGGTGGGATGTCTACTCGCAAAGCACACCCTAGATGCTCTGTATGGTGTGATATAGATCCGGAGACAGGGCTATTGCTGTGTGGTCATTTTGAGGCGGGTAGTCATTTGATGCCTAAGAGGGTAGCCTGTTATCATGGTCAGGAACTTCTGGTAGGTTCAGCGCTATGTGTAACCGACGATGGGTGGTGGGTTAAGTACAGTGGGGCTGATCCTAAGTACTTCTAGCCAGTAATCAGACTATACACCGCAGAGCACTTTCACTGGACTGATACCATGTGCAGCATACACAGAGAAAGAGTTGGCCTAGCCTGAGGTAGTGCATTACAACTGAGGCATATACACTTGAGATACATGAAAATGTGTACGCTGGCATACTTTATTGCATCAGCATGGCGGCTGTCCAGCAGAGGAGCACCATGTGCGCAGTAACAAAGGAAATGAAAATGGCGGCTATGTGTGATGTGGTCCCGCGCGGTGCGGAGAGCCCAAAATGGCGGTTCGTGCCAGAAATGAGAAGCGCACGTGCTGTGTGGACAGCAGAGGAATCGTGTGTGGAGACGCCTATAATGAGTATGCTGTGCAGTGGCGCGAAATCCATGGCCATGCCCTTTTTGTCCTGCCTGAATTCTCTTGGTACATCAGAGGAGGAGACCAGTGAGCACATTGTGATTGTGTGTGAGATGGCAAATGAAGTACCTGATTGCCAGACTGTGATTACTACACAAGTCGAAGCTACTGTGAGTATGGACTGCAGAGTGATCCAAAATGGTGACTCCCGTCAACCTGGGAGACCGCGTGGGCTGTGTGCAGAAAAGAATTTTGCAGGGACTTGGCCGGGAAGTGGCTGGGAAGTGGCGCGGAAGCCGTGGCCACGCCCCCTGTACAGTAACAGGCTCAGAGCCGATTCTGAGTCCTGACGTGCAGCTGAGTGACCCTCCTCTAAACTCCACCAGAGGGAGGGGTCACTGCACGAGCCAATCAGAGCAAGCTACATTGAGTGAAGGAGGAGCCGGATGTGAGCTTTCTCTCCTTCAGTTGCGCAAAGCTGGCGAGCGAGAGAGACTGTTGTGTCGTGTGTCTCCCTTACCAAGCGCAACTATTGACAGTAGTATGGCGGACTTTGACATTCACCCCTACCATCTTCCAGAAAGCTTCCTGGTAGTGAAGACGGGTGGACGAGAAGTTCTCCGGTGTCTATCATGCAGTGTAGACTACCGGGAGGCGAAGCCAGTAAGACGGCGAGATGCCCAAAGTGCGGAATCCACTACTTGTGGGCCGTGGAGCCATTTGTACCGGGGCACGCAGAGGCGGGAGGAGCTACAGCCATGCTGACGGCCGTAGAACTGCCAAAGATTAAAGAAGAGAAGGCTGATTCCGGAGAGTGAGGATCACTGCTAATGGTGGCAGCTGAGAAGGATGGTGTTGAGGCCTGCAACCGCAGTGAGAACCTGGAACCTCGCTGTCGGTAACCTGCGGAGGTACCCTTACCTTCATCCCCATCATCATTGTCGGACGACGAGAATGGAAGCGGTTCATCGGTGGTGATGCACCTACCGACGGACCACTATAGCGGTGCTGCGGAAGAAGAAGAGCGGCTTACCAGTGACCTGGGCCCGCTGCACATTTACACCTCGGCAGCAAGCACTGGTGCAGCTGGAACCGCAGAAGAGTCCCACGGCTGTGGCAGCTCCCAGTGCGGCGGCGGGACATCCGGAGATTGGACCGGAGGAAGATGAATCCATTGCAAGCCAGCGGAGTGGTGAGGAACCTCCTTACTCCCCACAGGCTCCAATGGAGGCGGCCGTAGGGAAGGCCCCGACCAAGGCCCAAGCGGAGCCGAGAAGCATCGCTGGACATCCGGTGCCTGACATAGAGGTAGAGGAGGAAGTTCAGGGATGGGACGACCCCACCCAAGATGGCGCCACCTCGCAAGAGGATGATGACGTCACTTCCGGTATCTCCAGCGGAGCCGACTGGAAGCGTCAAACTGCGGCATCCAACTGCACTAGTCTGTCCACGGCACAGATAAACAGATACATGCAGACTGTGCTGGGCCGCGGGAAGAATACAGCAGGTGAGTCTGCAACACCAAAAGCGACAACAGATCGTGGCATCGCTAAATTACTACTCCATTTGCCGAAAAGCAAGGACACTTCCCCATTCCCATTGCCCAGTGCCAAAGCCAATGCCCCTGCCCCTGTCATGCCTCCTGCTGGGTCACGTTCTAGCCAGGGTGGGTCAGTGGAGTCCCGAGATACGTCGGAGGAATGGCCTGTGTCCACTTGAGACTGGGGGGACTGTATTACCTTGGATGAGGGATCGGGGAGGGAGGTGGTGCCTTACGTGAAACCCCAAAAAATGAATCCCACAGTATATACCCACATAGTCAGAGGGAGGTCAAAGCGCTATGGGGCGTCTACCCATTCTAGTTCTACGTCTGGGGTATTGTCCGGTGGGGACACAGAAGGGCATGAGACCGCTCTGGTTGTGAGTAATCAATTACAGGAGCATAGTACCAAGTGGTGGGCTCCTTAATATGAAGGCTATTCAAGTTTCCCGGACCGCACTAGATTTATCCTCATGCGGGGAGAAGTGCTTGAAAATGTGTGGGATGTGGGGGTGTACTCGGCTGAGGAAGCCCAAGAGGAGCTATTGAGGAGATGGTATGAAATTCAGAAGGGAATAGTTGTGCCCAAAGGATCTTCTATATTATATGATATTATAGCACCAGAAGAGCCTCTGTCCTGGGTACTGTCAGGGAAGGCAGGAAACAAGAAACTTGTCGGGGTGAGCCGGGCAGAGAGAGCCATAGTAGCCCGCAATCGCATGGGTTTGAGTATCCCTATGTCCCTGAACCCATTATGCAGGAGATTGAGAATAATAGGGATACCTGGCTAAGGGAAGCCGTAGAGGATTATCTAAAATCAAAAGCTAGTCACTCTGCTTACCGCACAGAAGAGTGGGTGTGCTATTTGATGCACATTTGGAGTATAGGCCGGAACACTTATAAGCATAAGCTGGAGTACCGACCGGAGAGCGGGCCGCCCAGATCTTATTTTATCACTATCGTAGATCACAACGGTCGAGAGGTTAAGAAACCTGATCCCAAGCACTATTATTAAAGTTGGATTCTCCATTGGGAGTAATCCTAGGATGTGGGATGAGGTGCTATATATTGTAATGCACTTATGATGTATTATGTATTTGTAATTGTATTTTTGTATTGATGTATAACTGTTGTATTGTTATGTTTTGCAGGTTGTTCATTTGAAGGAAGGCCCAGCAAATTTAGGACCAAGTGGGGACCATTGGATCCACCAGAGGGAGAGTGTAGCCCTCTGTAGTTTTGGGGTTACATGCCTTTCTCCTCCTGTGCAATAATCCCTGTTAAGGGCAGGTTTGCCAGGAGTAATCATGGGGTTGCCCTCACACTCCTCTGTTGTGTAGTATCTGGTGAAGGTAGTGTCATCAGGCTCTGTGTCCAATTACAGTGACACAGGGGTGGTACCTATTGGAGCTATTTAGTGCATAACACTTCCAGTATTTAGCAGTGTGTCTCACCCCACCTGAGTGAGACTGGTCTGACCCAGCAAACTGTCATGGCTTTGGCATCTTTTGTGGACCTCCCTTAGGGGAGAGGTGTGGGCAGGCTATTCCCCTTACTCCATCAGGGAGTAAGGGAAGAGCAAGGACAGCTTCTAGGGCCCTGACTAGGAGTGAGTGTCCAGGGACTTCCTTTGGGTTGGCAACCTGAGATGAGCGGATAGAAGACCGGCCGCTATGATGGGCAGTCTGCCAGAACTGATGTTAATAAAGGATGCCAAAGATAAAGATCGCTTCTGTCCTGATTGTGGAGTCACTTGGGAAGAAGGTGCACAAAGAGGTTCTCTTTCAGAGACTCCTCCCTACTACGCTGGGGGTCTGGAAGAGAAGGAGACGCTGTACCATGAGTGAGTATAACTCAGCACTACCTCATAAGCCAGTCCTGATGCCATCCTCCATACCATCGCGGGAGACTCAGGGATTCTTTAAGCCAGCAGGTGCACCACATAACATTTCATGTAACAGGGGTCAGTTTCCACAGAAGGGGGTCAATATAAGATGGGCCCGGGCAAACACCGTTACAAGTGTATACTCACATTTATATAGAGATCTGTTCCATTTACATATGCTCATAAATTAGTAATTTTATTGCTTCTATCCTATACTATTCTGCTATCATTTTCCTCTCAATATAAATTTAAAACTGTTAGGGCCTCATGCAGTAAGCGTTGATAAGCCACTTATCGACCACGTAACGGCCAAAATGCCTACTCCGATTCAGTAAGCATCGATAAGTGGGCGATAAATGCCTAAATTGCCCCAAAAATGTTTGAACAAAACCAAATCGCCAAGTGAGCGGCGATAAGCCACTTATCGACGCTTTTCGGAATGTTAATAAACTCATGCAATTTTAGTAGCAGCGAGTAGGTTAGCGACGCCTATCGCCGCTCTAGAATGGCGATTTTCTCCGCAAATCCAAAAGCCAGGAAAAATAGGCAAGTTGGTGGGGAGAAGCTGGCGATGAGCGGCGATAAGCGAAGAGACGGACTTAGAGAAAATCAGGCCTTTTTCCTGCATCGGATTGATGCCAAGGGTCTCCGGAGCACATACCTATTAATACCGGCACCGGAGACCCCCGGCATGAATCCGATGCAGGAAAAATGCATTTGCAGCCCACTACATTACCTTAGCGGTTAACCGCTAAAGCAATGAAAGGGTTAACCACCCGTGCCAGGCTTATTGTAGGTAGCGGGGGAGGGTGAAGGGGGTATTTGGCCCTTAGTGGGTGTTTAGGCCTTGCGGGGGGTGGGGTTGTAGGTGGACTTAACCCCTTCATTACCTTACGGTTAATACCGCTATGTTAATGAAGGGGTTAACCCCTCCTGTTTCCCACCCGCAAGGCCTAAACACCTATACTTGGGGCTAATACCCCCTTCACCCACCCCCGCTACCCACAACAAAAACAACACACACAAAAGCCCCAATACCCACCTCCTAGGCCCCAATAAACATTGCAATATTTAATAAACACCAATACACCACCTCCCGTGCCCCCCATAATGTAAAACCATGATTTATTTTTTTACTTACAGGATTCATACCCCAGACCGATGGGGATCCCTGGTGGGCCCGACGGGTTCCCGCAGGCCCCACAGTGCACCCCGCGGGGTGCCCACGGGTGTCGTGGTCCCTGCTAGGTGCCGTGTGCCTCCAGGTGGTACCCGTGTGTCACCGTGGGACACAAAAGGATCCACAGGTGGTCCCGCAGGGGTCTGGGGGTCCCTGAGTCATCCCCACAGGTGTCTGTGGGTCCTCAGATGGTTCCCACGGGGGTCTGGGGCCCTCGGGTTGTCCCTGCAAGTCCGTGGGCCCCCAAAGCTGTGGGGCCCCTAGTTCTTCCCCCATGGGTCTGCAGGTGGTACCAGTGGGCGTCCGGAGTCCTCGGGTGTTACCCGTGGGCGGCCGGGTGTCATCATGTGGTCTCCATAGGTACACGCAGACCTAAGGTACCAACCCTGTATGTCAACAAATAAAACATGGCCTACATTTAAATAAATCCACCCACTCCCTGCCCACCACCACCAAACACATACAGTTCAGTAATGGGCAAAATAACTATTATCCAGATATGGATATTAGATTATTTGCCCATTATTAAACACATCATTAACCAGCATAAATACACTAAATTAATACAGTTCTACTTACCACAGCAATATGAAGGGTGTCCTCATCAGGATTCTGCCTCTCTGTTGCCAGAAAGCATACATACATAATAAATACATTCTAATGGCCCCTAACCCCTTAATCACCTTAGCGGTTAATAACCGCTATAGTAATTAAGGGGTTAACTCACCCTGCCCTGCCACCCACCCACGAGATCTAACCACCCACCCCGGACCCACTATACCCACCCTGTACCCATTGAGTAGTATAGTGGTACATCATACCAATATAATAATATGGCATGATAAGCCTCTATAGCACTCAATACATTAATGCTCAAAACACACAATAATAACACACAATAATAAAATATTTCAAAACTAAAAAAAAAACACGATTTGCTAAATAAAAACACTAGCCAGCTAATGCAATTAATACAAGCAATAACCAGAACAATTAATTAATTAAACTAGTAACCAATCAACCAATTAATTAATAAAACAACAATGAATTAATTGTACCAGTATCCAATCAAACAATTAATTAATAAAACAACAATTAATTAATTGTACCAGTAACCAATGAATTAATACAACAGCAATGAATTATACATTAATCTGCAAAGAAATTAATTATTAAAAAATATCTGAAACACAAATATTCAAAGCATTAGCCAACACAATACAACATTAATTAAAACCGAAAATCAATCGCCAACATTTTATTTAAATAAAGCAGGAAAATACCAATTAATTACATCCACATAATAAACTGACATTGTAAAAATCACCATCAATACAAAGCACGAAATGCCCCAAAAATATTGTCCTAATAATGTATAGATTTGTACCCTATCTGGTATAGATTAATACATTATAAGTCAATATGCAAAAAATAAAAAAGCACATCCAATGTAAAAACCTGTTAAAAAAATACATTTACAAACATGCAATAATTTACTTACCTTTAGAAGCGCTGGCTCTCCGACTACCGGGGAAATAGGAAGTTCACATACCAGGAAGGCCTCGATCGGCATCCGATGCCATCTGCCATGAAGATCCGGATCAGTTACCCAAATCTTCTTTCTTCTATCTGTAACACCTTTCCCCCTCCACCCTATCACAGATAGGGACCATGTGGGGAAATTTACATTTATGTTATCTGGTGTGGTGCGTTACCTGATAGGCTCACAGAAGACCTGAACCTCCGCCACTGGGAGCCTGGGGTTACCTGATTCGTCGTACACAGCGCCTCCACCTGTAAGGGTTCCCACCTGAGTGGGATAGTCCTCTTACAGGAACCACAATAATAAAACACGCACACAGTGCTAATAACTGTTTACTATTGTAACTACTAATAATAACTCCGGTACCTGTACCACACAGAATAATGTGTATACACACACATGGACGTGCACTGGGTGCACACATCAACATAGGTATTCCCCAAAGTACCTTATGTCCAAACCCCACCCACGTGTGATGGAGATAGCGCTATCGCTGGACATGTTGGTGCACTCTTTATAGATACCTGCCCTGGCTCCAGCCACGGGTGCCGCTATACACTGAAGTGGATCCGCCTGATCTGACGTGATGTCTTCCTACGCGTGGGGTGACTTCCAGTGTGGATAATATCACCGCAGCTCCGCACCGTCTGTACTTTGACGGGGATCCGTCTGCAACCGGCCGCAGTCACTGCTTTGCAGGGCCTACGAGAAGATAGTCTCTATATAACTCTGGGGGGTCTGAGCCCAGACCCAGTAATCAGGCTGCACACTACTGAGTGGCTTCTAACTTAACCAAAAAGCTAAAGGGGCAGATCTCCTTACGTAGGGCCTGTCCCTGAAGCAACCACAAACTGGGGAATGGTAACTTATCTGGGACCTTTGGGGGTAACTAGGCCTAGTGCTAGGGGCTACTGCTCCCTGCACACACACCCTAACTCCCCCAGCTCCCAGCTCCAACTGCTAACTCTTTTTTAAAAGCTGTCTAAACTGTCATCTCTCACAGCTTCACTGGTTGCCTAGCAACATGTAACTGCAGCAAAAAAACAGAGAAAATA
>WSYH01007237.1:0-33948 GCA_036426205.1 Ascaphus truei
GGGGGGGGGGGAATACTTTATTTCAGACCCTCTGTGGTGCTGACAAGAGGACCCCCCGCTTCTCTCACTCTCAGGCGGTTAAGAAGGGGAGGCGGGGTTCCCCAGTCAGCCGATGCCGGCTCAAGCATTCCCCTCCGTGGGGATCCCCTCCACCCTGGCCGTGTCACCGCCTTCTCTCTCTCCCCCTCGGGGGGACAGGGAGTGCCGGGCCCGGGTGAGGCCGGGGATCCGAGGCCTAGTCCCGGGCGTTGTGCGCTTCTCCCTGCGGTCGCTCCGAGCCCCAGCCCTGCCCTGCGACCCGGCAGGTGTCCGGGTGTACCGTAGAGACGGGTGTGCCGGGGGACAGGTTCCCGGCCCGTGTTATCCCGCCGCCCGAATGAAAGAGCCGCCCCATCCCCCCCATTACCTTCATCAGCCTCCTGCTGGCCGCCATCTTGGATCTGAGGGGAGCTCCCACAATGCAACGCGGCTAAAGGGCCGGCACTTCCTGGTGCTCCCGGGCCGGGTCACCGGGCAACCGGGTGAGGCCCACACTGGAAGGGGTGTGAGGGGAGATCCCCTCCCTTAGGAGGGTAACCAGGCGTGGCAGTGAGAATGTAATCACGCTCCAACCATTTATTTTATATATGTATATATACACACATTAAATTAATTTAAATATATATATATATAAAAAAGTATCTATATATATATACATACACACACATTAAATTAATTATATATATATACCGCCCTAAAGTTGGTTGTTCCTTCCCTCTGAGGAAGGCAGGTCACACGACTGGGAGCCTGAGATTGGGCCTTCCCATGTGCGCTTCCCTCCGGGGGAGAGTGAGTGTGGACCATACCTCTGCCACCGCTAGGGAGGTGGGGAAGAGCCAGGACGGCTGCGGGTGCCCTTGGCTCGTAGTGGTGGTCCAGGAACCATCATCCAGTGAATCCTGAGAGACTGTGTTGGGCAGATCCTGCCTTGGTCCTGTTACTGCAGAGTATACAGCAGGGCCCCGGTAATACGGCGGGTTCCGTTCCAGGGGCCCGCCGTATCGCCGGAAAGCGGATCCGGCGATTTTCTGTGATTTTGCATGCACAGAACGGCGTTTTCGCCGTTCTGCGCATGTGCGGCCTATGGTCTGCGCGCGCAAACTACGGTATGCGCGCGCAGACAACGGTCCGCATGCGTGCCGGGCGCAACCGCCCGTTCTGCGCATGCGCGACTCGGAATCAAAGATGGCGGCCCCCTTCTCGGTGCCGCCGTATCAGCGGATCGCCGAAAAGCGGGTCCTGCTGTAGTAATAAACCCATTCCTGTTTTGCAATATACCTCCTGCCTGGTGCGTGACCTTACTGGGGGGGAGAGGTAATAAGTGCTACAGCTCATACGTGAGACTTTGGCTGAGCACCAGAACTATGCTATGGAACAACCCTTTTCGCCGCCGATAGAGTCCTATATTGCCGGTATGGAGGGAGCACCTCCTTGGGAAGTGGAGCAGATTAAGGACAATGTTTTTATGTTCCTATAGAGACTGTTTTGCCTGAACCAGACATGCCAGTGACGTTCATACATATGGCGAGGTGGGAGAGAAACAGGTTGAAATCTGAATTCTATTGCCAGGAATCAGCCGCAGGAAATGTTGAGTTTGAGTATAGTACCGTGGATGAGGAGATTGAGTTTAGCTCCGATGAGAGTGAAGGGAGTGAGCCTTGCCCCAAAGTGGATGAGTTAAGGGCCTTTTCTGATAGAGCCATTAAGGATGATACACTGATAATTGTTGTAGAGTATTTCCCCAGTTTTGAGTCCACATCGCCACATGCTTCACCCCCCTGGGTTAGTAATATTATGGTGGAGTATCGATCAGATTGGGGTATGCCTTGTTCCGAGATAAGCGCTCAAGGGTTATCCTGGCGGGATATTTCTGCGTTCTTAGATTCCATGCCTACCACCTCGCTGGGTTGTGGGTGCCCCTTATGTTACCAGGAATGTCATTCGTCTTTCGCTTGAAATCCAGTAGATCATGCCGTGCGCAGACCACCCTAACAGGGTATTTTCAGTAACAGTAACCGGGAGTACAGAGCATTAGTTAGCCGTTAAAACCGGAGCACTAATATAAGAAGGTTCTCCAGGTTGGTAGGAACCAATGTTGCACAGGGCAGTCATTTAATACGTCCTGCAAATAAAAATGTAATGTATTTGTTTACAGACAAGGTGTATCATGCATACTAATGTAATGATCATGTGAAATGTTCTTGTTTTGTTCAGGTTTCATTTGACAATGGAACCCGAAAATGTATGACCCAAGCGGGGTCGTTGGGAATCCACCAAAGGGAGAGTGTAGCAGTGTCCACCCTGACTACTATTCTGCCCTAGGGCTGGCAGTAAACCCTGGTACTATCAGGTTGCCGCCAGTAGTTGCTATGGGGTTTTCCCCCTCACCTTTGGTACTGCACTTGAGTGACAGCAGAGGGTGGTACATCCTGTTGTAGCTGGGACAACGGGGTGCCCGCCTTCTGGCTGTACTTAAGGGTAGGACCGCCCTAAAGTTAGTACTTCCTTCCCCTCTGAGGAAGGCAGGTCACACAACTGGGAGCCTGAGATTGGGGCCTTCCCATGTGCTCTTCCCTCCGGGTGAGAGTGAGTGTGGACCATACCTCTGCTAGGGAGGTGGGGAAGGGCTAGGACAGCTGCAGGTGCTCTTTGCCTGTAGTGGCGGACCAGGGACCATCATCTAGTGAATCCTGAGAGACTGTATTGGGCAGAACCTGCCTTGTTCCTGTTACAGCAGAGTGTAGTAATAAACCTGTTCCTGTTTGCAATATACCTCCTGCCTGGTGCGTGACCTTACTGGGGGGAGAGGTAACACAACCAAGGGAAGGAGGGGGAAGGGACGGGAAGAATGCCCTCGCTAGTGCTCTATACCAATCGGTTACCGGTGCTACAATCTGGGGTAATGTGACACAAACTAGGAAGAGAAAGGACCCCAATAGGAGGGCAATCAGTGAATAAACAAACACAGGGAAATGGCTGATGACTACTGACACAAATTGTCTCAAGGATGAAGGTATATGAACAAATGAGCATAGTTAAAACAACTTTATTGGGAGCAATGCTCAATTAAAATAAATGAGACAACAAACACATGAACACTCGTCCTAGTGGTTAGGACACGATACCTAATAGAAATGAAAACTATTAAGACCACTGCTCCTAATACCCTAGGTATGAAGGGAGATAAACTATGTTAGCCCCTCGTATTACTGGTGAGTCGAGGTAATATCTCTTACGCACAACACATGATGCTATGGAGCCAGTAGATGGGGTAAACACTAAAATGACAATGCAGGCAGTATACACAATTCAGCTCAAATGGATCCCCATATGAGGTAGATGTATAGCTTGCTACCATCAAGTAAAGGGCCAAACGGGCTGTTGGTCAGAATAAATAGGATGCCGTGCTGGTTCCCCTATGAGCCTAATAATAGTACACTCAGGGTCACTCGATGCAGGCTTAATTAATAAGAATTCGCGCTGGACTGAGAGCGAGCCTAGTATATGGCTCACTTTCTGTCACTATTGGCACGATAGAGTAGTAGCTTACCCAGACCAAGTACCTGCAAAGATGGTGCGTGACCTTACTGGGGGGAGAGGTAATAAGTTCTACCGTGGAAGATCACCTTCAGTTCCTGGAGTCCACGGCAGATGGAGGCGCTGTACTGCTAAGGAGCTATGTGGGGTATGAACCCCAGAAGCCTGTTCCTGTGTCCCCACTACCATCGGCGGACGACTCAGCCCTCCTGTTGCCAGCAGGTATATGCACCATACACCTTCATGAAATACTACAAGAACATAGATAACACAGGGCATAATCCAGCAGAGGACAAGCGGGAAGAAACCACCAATGAAGTACCATGTGTCCTTCCAGAAGATGTGACAAAAGCAATAAAATCCATGAAGAATGGGAAGGCTCCAGGGGAAGATGGAATTACAACTGAAATCTTAAAAGAAGCTGGAGAATAGGTAAAGAAAATCCTTGCCAAACTCTTTCCACGCTGCTTGAAGAACAGGAAAATTCAAGAACAATGGAGCAATGCCATAGTTATCCTGATCCACAAGAAAGGAGACTAAGAACTACAGAGCAATCAGTCTACTTCCAATCACTTCCAATATTTTTACCAACATGCTCACTAGTCAGGTGCAGCAGACTCGGAACTTCGTCCAGCCCAGAGAACACGCGGGATTTCACGGTGGCTACAACACAATGGACCACATCCAAATTGCACAATAAGTGATTTCCAGAAGTAATGAATATGATTACGAAAAAGCATTTGATTCTGTTTACACCTCAGTGATTTTAAAGGCATATAGGTATTAAGAAGACAGTGTTGAAGCATACATTGATATTATAAAGAACATTTACGAGAATGCCACATGAACCATTGGGCTACGATTATACCAGATGCCGCTGGGCGGCAGCGCGATCCGGTGACGTCACCCTCACGCTGCCGCCGAGCGGCATCTGAACAAGCAGAGGAGAGTAGCAGAGGAGACTGGGAGGCGTGGCCGTGAGCGTTTCGCCCTCATTGGCTGTGGCGCTCACGTGACGCGGCTGTTGCCTCAAGAAAACAAATGTCCAAGTCTCTTCTCCAGTCTGACGCTTCGCAGTTCGGCGCTGCGCGTCCGCCGCGCGAGCTATGTTTACCTTCATTGGATTCCAGCAATTTATTTTTGAGCCACGTGGCGTCGTGCCACGCGACGACGCCAGCGGATTTTGGTATAATCATGGCCTTAGATTGCATAAAGATACAAGCAAAATAAGGATCAGCAAGGGAGTGCGGCAGAGACACCATGTGACAAGGATCAGCAAGGGAGTGCGGCAGGAAGACACCATGTGACAAGGATCAGCAAGGGAGTACGGCAGGAAGACACCATGTCACCAGGATCAGCAAGGGAGTGCGGCAGGGAGACACCATGTCACAAGGATCAGCAAGGGAGTGCGGCAGGGAGACACCATGTCACCAGGATCAGCAAGGGAGTGCCGCAGGGAGACACCATGTCACAAGGATCAGCAAGGGAGTGCGGCAGGGAGACACCATGTGACAAGGATCAGCAAGGGAGTGCGGCAGGGAGACACCATGTCACCAGGATCAGCAAGGGAGTGCGGCAGAGAGACACCATGTGACAAGGATCAGCAAGGGAGTGCGGCAGGGAGACACCGTGTCACCAGGATCAGCAAGGGAGTGCGGCAGGGAGACACCATGTCAAAAGGATCAGCAAGGGTGTGCGGCAGAGACACCATGTGACAAGGATCAGCAAGAGAGTGCGGCAGGGAGACACCGTGTGACAAGGATCAGCAAGGGAGTGCGGCAGGGAGACACCGTGTCACCAAAGCTTTTCACAGCAACACTTGAAGAATTGTTCAAGACATTACATTGGGAAAAAAAGGAATCCAAATCAACGGTGAACACATGTCACTTGCAGATGATATTGTTATTGTGCTACAAGTCCAGAGGACCTCCAGCAACAAATGGAAGAACTCGCCGAAGCGAGTAACAATGTGGGTCTACATATGAATCTCAGCGAGACCAAAGTCTGTGAAAGAAATGGAACATAACTAGAAGAAGTCGAAGACTACGTCCACCTTGGCCGGCAAATATTAATGGATGGGAACCTTTTGAATGAAAACAATAGTAAAATGAAGATGGGATGGAGCGCATTTGGAAGAAAGAAGAACATCTTACGAAGGGGACCATCCACTGGGCCTCAAAAGAAAAGTTTCTGGCCAGAGTATTCTGCCGGTGCTCACATATGGATGTGAAACTTGGACCGCAAATGGAAAGACAACCCAGAATCTTCAGACAACTCAAACAAGTATGGAGAGATGTATTGCTGGGCTTTACCTTAAGAGACATGAAATAGAGGGACTGAGTTCAAAACCAAACCAAAGTCTGACAGCGTCACAAGGGAGAATAAATTCAATGGGCCGTGGGATGGACATATCATAAGAATAAATGACCATCGTTGGACAGGGATGGAACTCGAATGGATTCCAAGGGAGATCAAAAAAGCAAGGCGACGAAAGTAAGATGGGAGGATGGAATCAGGACATTTGTTGGAGCATCAGGGTGAAGAGAGGCTGCACCCGCAGAACCTGGAAGATCTTTGCGGGGGCTTCAACCAGCAGTGGGGAGACACAAGCTGGTGATGATGATGATATAGATAGATAAATAAGCACAATATAGAACACAATGGGGGGGGGGGGGGGGAATAACCTGTGATTCGCACATAGAGCCCGTGTGATCTACCATTGTTTGCGGGGCGATACCCTGTATTGGAGTTTAGGGAATCCTGGTCATTGTAGAATGGTTAGGACTAAATACCTCTCATTCTAAGCATTCAATGATGTTATGTTTGCTGCTCTTCTCCCTGTATATATATAAGTATATATATATATATATATATGTATATATATATATATATATACATACAGTCCTCGACAAATCCGGTCGCACAGGGCGACTGGATTTTGCCCGCTGACGATCCGTGCTGCGGTTCTCTACAATTCCCCTGCTCGTGCCGGGAGAGCAGGGGAAAAAAATCCCCCTACCTGATTGGGCTGACGTGTGTTGGCGCCCTGCCTGGGCTTTTTTTGGGGGGGGTGGGGGCGCACAGCCAGGCTCTATATGAGCTCGAGCAGGCAAGCCCGCCCTTCCTTTTCAATCCTGCACAGAGCAGGTAAGTAATGTCCCATGCCCTCTCATGCCTCCCGCTTGTCTCCCATGCCTCCCCCCCTTGTCTCCCATGCCTCCCCCCCCTTGTCTCCCATGCCTCCCCCCCTTGTCTCTGATGGCCCCCCTTGTCTCGTGTGTGTATGTGTGCATGTGTGGGAGAATGTGTGTGTGTGTGAGAGAGAGTGTGTGTGCAGGACACCAGAAGCAGGTGTCCTGCAAGCAAGCAGTGATCAGCTGCCTGGATGAACTCTCTGCTGCACAGGTGGGGCCCCTCCCTCCCAATGAATACAGACACGCACAGTCAGTCACCCACCCAGTCAGTCATAGTCACCCACCCAAGTGTCAGTCACCCACCCCGTCAATCAGTCACCCACCCAGTCAGGCACGCAGTCACCCACCCAGTCAGTCATAGTCACCCACCCAGTCAGTCAGTCACCCACCCAGTCAGTCACCCAGTCAGGCACGCAGTCACCCACCCAATCAGTCAGTCACCCACCCAGTCAGTCACCCACCCCGTCAGGCATGCAGTCACCCACCCAGTCAGTCATAGTCACCCACTCAAGTGTCAGTCACCCACCCCGTCAATCAGTCACCCACCCAGTCAGGCACGCAGTCACCCACCCAGTCAGTCACCCACCCAGTCAGTCATAGTCACCCACCCAGTCAGTCACCCACCCAGTCAGTCACCCACCCAGTCAGTCACCCAGTCAGGCACGCAGTCACCCACCCAATCAGTCAGTCACCCACCCAGTCAGTCACCCACCCAGTCAGTCACCCAGTCAGGCACGCAGTCACCCACCCAGTCAGTCACCCACCCAGTCAGTCAGTCACCCAGTCAGTCACCCAGTCAGGCACGCAGTCACCTACCCAATCAGTCAGTCACCCACCCAGTCAGTCACCCAGTCAGGCACGCAGTCACATACCCAATCAGTCAGTCACCCACCCAGTCAGTCACCCACCCTGTCAGTCAGTCACATAACATGCCGGCCCCAAATTTTGCCGCCTTAGGCCCGGGCCTAATGGTAAAACCGCCACTGGCTGCATGTAAGTAGTTTGTATTGTTGTTTTATTATTAATCTACAGTTTCTTTTAAACCAGAATAAACCTGAAATATTGCTTTTTTTATTTTTAGAACCAGAGAGGCTCCTGTTGTTGTTTTTTAGTACACCGCACAATCCCTCTTGTGGATAAATTACTGTCATTAGCGCAGTGTCCGTGATTACAGTAAAATGATGCTATTTACTGTGCCAACTCTTCGCTGAACACTAGGTGGCGCTGATATACCAAGGACAGCACATGTTTATCACATACTGTATACAGTGCGGGTGTGTTCAGGGGCTCCTTTTGCTTTATTCAAGATAGTTTTTACAGCAGTGGCACCTCCTATTATCCGGAGGCCACTGGCTATTGATCCCTCCACTTCTGCAATGCTGCAGAAAACAATTTGATATTCTCAATATAAAAAGGGGGTCCATGTTAACATGGACATGATGCAAAAGGTGACCCTGTATGCTCTTTTGCATCTCATTACCCAGAATCCCTGTCTGCAGTGGCAGCACTGTATGCTAAGACAGGGGTGCTCAACTCCAGTTCTCAGCCCCCCCCCCTACCCCCAACAGGTCAGGTTTTTAGGATATCCCAGCTTCAGCACAGGTGGCTCAATTAGTGGCTCAGTCGAAGACTTTGTGCTGCTTACAAAGCCCTGCACGGATGCTCTGCACACACTGGGACCTATTTTGGAGTCAACAACATCTGGATTGGGCTTGGTGAAAACCTGAGGGACTTGAGATATGTCCCATAGGTGTTAATACTTAACTCTTTATATCCAACCCCTAATTATATATATATATGTGTGTGTGTGTGTGTATATATATATATTCACCTCTATCTATAGATGTCAACACATCTAGATGCCGAGTATTCTTCTGGAACATTTAATCTGCAATGAATGTCTCCAGCACCCTGCAGCGTGATACCAACCATATACCCTACTTTGCTGTGTATGCTGTCCTGGCTTCGGTTATTATAGTGTGTAACATTTCTGTCTTGGTCCCCATCATGCAGAACAGGTGTTTGAGGAGTGAGAACCGGTTTGTGTACATGCTGAGCACCTGCACAAGTGACCTGTGCACCGGGTTCTCCTGCTTTTACATTGGATCCATAGGAAACACCCTGGACATGCGCTCCTCCCATTACAGCACTTACCACATTGTCCCTACCTTCCTGGGCCTCTCGTACCTGATTACACTGGCTGCCCAGGCCGATAGGTACCATGCGGTGACCTCTCCTTACAGATACACCCATAGGATGTCTCTGGGCAAGACCATCCTTCTGATCGTGGCAATGTGGGTCTACGCCTTCATCATTGTGGCAGTCAACAACCTGGTCACCTCGCAGGTGGCTACTAAAGTGACAGGTACGGGGACGTTTTTCTGTTACCTGTTTACCATGGTGATCATGATTGGACTCAACATCAAGCTCTTCATGATCGCAAAGTACCAGCTGGAAAGGGATCCCCCAACTCCCGAGCGAGAGGCCAAGAGGTCCTCCTTGTACCTGATCATAGTGGTGTCCGGCTGTTTCCTGGTCACTTGGCTCCCCACCCTCCTGAGTATCATCCTGTGTGACTTCCTTGCCCTGAACTGCAATGCCATGGCGAAGGAGGTCACGGCCCTCTTAAAGATCCTGCCAAGAATGAACGCAGCCATCACCCCCGTGCTGTATGTCTATGGCTGCACCCCTCTAAGGAGAAGTTTTATTCGGGTCTGGAGACCCGTTTGCAGATGCGGGAGGTCAGCATACTTTCTTTTGTCACGTTTTGGCAGGAAACTGGGGCCCCCAATGTAACCCCTCCCCCCGCCCCCCCCCCCCAAAAAAAAACTGAACCATGATCTTTTTATTGCACACAATATTATTCAGGGATTACCCCTTTTCTAATAATAACTTTATTTCATATCGCGCCTTTCTCCCAATGGGACACCAAGCGCGTCACTATTACAGCATAGTGCGCCGTACGCAGCACACGGGATTTTTTTTTTTTACACAGTCCCTGCCCGTGGAGTTTACAATCCATTTTTTTGACACCTAAGGCACAGGGAGATAAAGTGACTTGCCCAAGGTCGCAAGGAGCTGACACCGGGAATTGAACCAGGCTCCCCTGCTCCAAACTCGGTGTCATTGTTTATAGGGAGAGGGAGTAGCTCAGTGTGTAAAGACAGTGACTGGCACTGAGTTTGAAGCATTGAACCTGGTTCAATTCCCGGTGTCAGCTCCTTGTGACCTTGGGCAAGTCGCCCTGTGCCTTAGGCACCAAAAACATAGATTGTAAGCTCCACGGGGCAGGGACCTGTGCCTGCAAAATGTCTCTGTAAAGCGCTACGTAAAACTAGCAGCGCTATACAAGAACATGCTATTATTATTATTATAGTGTCAGAGTCATTACTCACTCCTCCTTCTCGCTTCTACTTTGGTGTCCTTTGCAATCATTCGCTACCAGCATAGAAATGGTGAAAAACCAACCCATTTAATACTCGTAAAGGTTATAACATTCAAGGCAACGTTTGCAAAGCCAGTGACCCCAACTGGAAAATGCTGTGACATTGTATTTCAAAAGAAAAGACCTGCGCGGCGGCGAGCTTAGATAACCTGTAAAACACAGTGACTGACACGAAACAATGTTACGTAAATAACCGGCGTCCTTTTCTACCCGATCTTCCAAGGCGCATCTCCTGAGTCCTTGCAAACTCAGCACCACAATATCTGTGCAGAACCATCATGTTAGTCCAATAAAGGGCCAAATATTTGTAATTATCCTAGTGCAGGGGGCGCTCAATTCCAGTCTTCAAGACCCGCTAAGAGGTCAGGTATTAAGGATATCCCTGCTTCAGCACAGGTGGCTCAATCAGTCCTCGACTGAGCCACTGATTGAGCCACCTGTGCTGAAGCTGGGACTGATTGAGCCTCCTGTGCTGAAGCTGGCATTGATTGAGCCACCTCTGTTGAAGCAGGGATATCCTTCAAACCTGACCTGTTGTTGGGGGGGGTCTTGAGGACCAGGGTTGAGCTCCCCTACCCTAGAGTAATAAGATTAGAAGGGTGAGCCCCCAACTCTCTCTCTTCGTTGGTTTCAATTCGAAATCCACATGAATCTTCTTGTCTTTTCTTCTGGTCTAACTTCTTCCCAGGTCTGGCCCGGTTCACCCAGAGATGAAAGGGCGGCTTCCACCATCTCCATCCAACGTCATGATCACGAGCAGTCCAGGGGTGCAAATAGCAGATCACGTTCAAGCGAAGCACCATGAATGATCAGCGCCTTGCTGTGTTGGTAGAGGGTGCGGTGCCTACCCATCCAATACAAACCTTCAGCTTCCATCGATACGGACAATTGGGGACTGGGGTTTCTGTTGGTTGACATAGCACATGTGGGGAGAATATATCTGGAGTGATATGACAAGGAGTAAATGCTGCACGCCATAATATAATAAAGAGATTGATACAGTTACCGGCGCTCCCATCCACGTACGATCGGCTGCGTCCAATCCACGCCGTACAAGAAGGATAGAAAATGGGGCACACGGATTTAAAAAAAAAAAAAAAAAGAAATCATTTATTAAAGCATACAAGGTGTATGCTTTAATAAATGATTTCTTTTTTTGAAATCCGTGTGCCCCATCTTCTATCCTTCTTGAGAATATATCTAGAGCCACCGAAAAATATCCATAGAAAAACAGAAGCTCGCAACCGATAGCCATCCATATCAACAGGGTATCAGTGGCTTTCCTGCTCTAAAAGACATCGGAGCTGTTCTAGACCTGCGAAGTTTCAGCCATATACACCGTCTCCTCGTTCCCTGCACAGAATCGTTAACATACTGTTAATCGGTCTGTGTTATATTGTGATAATGGGAGTTCTGAAAGCAGGTCCAGTTCCCCGAACCACACTTTATTTCACTTAACTGGACTGCCGTTCCATTCAGTTCCCCTGCTACAGTGATCTCGGAAAAGGTACATTATGTACAAAACACTCCAAAAATATGAATACGTTGGTAGAAACTCTGATTACAATAATAAGGAATATAATAATAATAATAATAATAATAATAATATAAAGGCCGTAATTCTCCTTGCTCTGGCAGAAAATGTAATGTATCTGCCTGATTTCTATAACTACATCTAGTTATATTTTATATATAGTTGTTATCTATATTTTATATAGTTGTATTTTCTCATTGAATGTATCCCGTTTCATACTGTGTTGGAACATTATTTATTCATTTTCAAGGTATTTTAAAAGGACCAACATGAGTTTCAAGTTGCCCCTTATGGAACACCCTCAGTAGTAAGATGACCAGAACCACACACTAGACCAAAACTTCACAGAAGGGCAGAATTCCTTCCCCTTCTCAAACGGAACCTTTGGAATAGCTGCTGTCCATGCCGCCTCGCCCCCTCACCTCCTGACACTGTGCAGGCATTTTCATACCTTTATCATTCATCATATTGAAATAAGACCTATTCTGTGTTCTATTCAAGTCTTTCTGTAATCTTTATTTACATTGTCCTCTGTATTAACCCTGCTGCATTGGCATCAATGGCAAACAGTGACTATGTGTACGTGTATATCTTTATCTAGATAGCGCCATTCATGTACATGGCGCTTTACAGCAGTTACACACGTGACGTGATAGGAAGAAGCGCTTCAACATAAAAGTAGGCATTAGGAAAGGGAGTCCCTGCCCCACAGAGCTTACAATCTAAGTGGTAAGAAGGGAGAAGTTATGGAGGCACGAGGAGGGTGTTATGGTGAGTGTGTCTGCTAGGGTCGTGGGAAATGCATATGAGATGTATAGTAGCAATGTTCAGCAAAACCGATTACTATCAATTCTGTGGATGTTACTCAATAATGCTCCAGGCTCTGGTATCACAGTACCACTTGCAGAAACCCTGCATGAGGCTGTATGTTTAACATTGCCTTGCTTCTACTTACAGATATGTGCAGTATTGTAGTAATGTGTAAGGAAATAGGCAATGCATTGCTCAGTAGCAGATGTTATGAATACTATTGTTCTTAATTTATTGTGTTTAGCCCACGCCATGGGCCATAGACCATACCTTGTCCATCCCAACATAAAGACAAATAAAAGTGCATGGAAGATACCATTGACACGTGCTCAATCCACGTGCGTGGCACCATTTCCTTATTCATAAATATGAGTGGGAATATATATAGCAAGCGATTCTGGGCTGAGCTGTGAAAATACCGAGAGCGGAGTGATGCTGGTAAAAACATGTCTCCTAACACATTGCAAGGGGCTTATTCTGTAAGGTGGGATAGCGGAGATGACGGGGGGGCTATCACATGAGAAGTCCTATGCAAGTCAGTGGGACGTTTCATCCATCAGCTGAGCTATCACACCTTCC
Organism: Ascaphus truei; assembly: GCA_036426205.1. Classification (NCBI taxonomy): domain Eukaryota; kingdom Metazoa; phylum Chordata; class Amphibia; order Anura; family Ascaphidae; genus Ascaphus; species Ascaphus truei. Next base: position 13,139 of record WSYH01007237.1, read on the forward strand.
AGAATAAGCCCCATAGAATCAACGTATGTCTTTCGCCCTGATAAACACTTTATCAAACGTGTACTGTATGTGCATAAATAGGGTAACCTGTATGTGCATACATAGGGTAACCTGTATGTGCATACATAGGGTAACCTGTATGTACATAAATAGGGTAACCTGTATGTGCATAAATAGGGTAACCTGTATGTGCATAAATAGGGTAACCTTGCATGACTCTGGATTTCTATCAGACCTGTCACTTCCCGCTGACTTCCTCTGAGTCTCACTGATTTGGAGTCATTTACGTGTAAATATTTTGCACCACTGTACCGATTGAGAGATAGACACATACAAAGAGGTAGACAGATCATCAGACAGACAGATATAGAGATATATTGATAGACAGACATATATAGATACATATATATTGATTGATAGATGTATGGATAGATCTACATATATACACAGTTGATTTTTATATATAGTATATAGATAGATATATGAATTTATAGAGATATATATATAAATATCTATCTATATGAGAGAGATAATTAGGATAGATAGACAGACAGATAAATAGATAGCTATATACAGTATACTGTATATATTTGCTGCAGTGGGAGCACTGTATGCTAGATGATAACGATGAAAGGCGGGTGCAGACCTGTCTAAGACATGTGAATGTGTCACAAGTGATATTCTGTATTGGCTATATGCCAACGGTGGAGGTTTCTTGTTGCCTTTTTCACCCACCATAACTTAAAATGTGTATGGTATATATATAGATATAGATATATATATATACAGTGAGTCCACGCTTACCGCCGTCCCGCTTACCGACGGATGCCTTATCTGCCGCCGCATAATGCAGTCTGCTGGACGCATTATCCGACGTCGGACACCGCTTATCTGATGGTCACCACCACAGATTAACATGGACCGGCAATCCGACAGCCCATTAACTAAGAGAGAGAGAAATAGATATTATAGAAAGATGGACAGATAGATAGATAGATAGATAGATAGATAGATAGATAGATAGATATTATAGAGCGATGGATACAGATAAATAGATAGATATAGATAGATGATAGACAGACAGATAGATAGATTTAGAAAACTATATAGAGATAGATAGATAGAGAGATAGAGAGATAGATAGATAGAGAAAACTATATAGAGATAGATAGATATAGATAGATAGATCTATAGATAAATAGATAGATAGATCTATAGATAAATAGATAGATAGATCTATAGATAGATAAATAGATAGATATAGATAGATAGATAGATAGATAGATCTATAGATAAATAGATAGACAGACATGTATGCATATTGCATAATAATTACAAGTGCATCTTGGCACATTACTCTTCCGCCCATCACCCCATCATGCCCACACTACTTTCTGACAGAGGCGTCTCCGCAGAGAGATCTGTGCCAATTACTCCCTATTGTGATCGGTGCAGGACCAAATTACCTCTAAATATAACCATTAACAAGCCTGGGGTTGTTGTGGCCGGGTCCTCAGAAATCCCCAATCTCCCTCTGCCGAAATGACTCCTCCATGGGCTCCTAATGATGTCACAGGAGGGTCGCAGAGCGCCAGGGGAAGGGCCCGGCTGTGCCCAAGTCCCTATTTGTCAAGGTCCATTAGAACCACAGAGAGTAAACAAAAACATATGCAAACAGCTTCACACGCAGGGGGTCGTCTACCAACGTCTCTGGGGCAACTTTATCAAGGAAAAACCCTCCCAGTAAGAGGAAAGGGATAAATCTGGGCCGGTATTTTTGTCCCAGTTTTGCAGCTCGGAGCGTTGGATAAATGACCCCAGTAGGGTCCCACAACCAAGGTCATCTTAACCCCTTTAGTGTCAATGCGATGTTTTGCCAGCCCCTCTCGCGCTGAAAGGGTTAGTTCAATGGGTAGCATCAGCGTAGATCCCCCCCCCCGCGCGCGAGGTGAGTAGCGGCGAGGCGAGTGGTGGCGAGGAGAGTGGCTGCAAGGTGAGTGGCGACGAGATATCCCAGCGGCGAGGTGAGTGGCGGTGAGATGTCCCTGTGGTGAGGTGAGTGGCAGCAAGTTGGTTGGTGGCGAGGTGAGTGGCGGCGAGGTGAGTGGTGGCGAGGAGAGTGGCTGCAAGGTGAGTGGCGACAAGATATCCCTGTGGCGAGTTGAGTGGTGGTGAGGTGAGTGGCGGTGAGATGTCCCTGTGGTGAGGTGAGTGGCTGCGAGGTGTGTGGCAGCAAAGTGAGTGGCAGCGAGGTGAGTGACGATGAGGTGAGTGGCGGCAAGGTGAGTGGCGGCTGAGCTAGACCGGTGTACGGTCTGTATGCTATTTATATATGAGGCATGTAGAGCAGGAGGGAACCTGGTAACAGGGAAATATGAGTGAAGATCTGTTTAATACAAAGGGTGTTTGCGAGCCCAGCATTGCAATGGTTAAATTCACCCGATATTGGGGATGTCATTTTAATTTGGATCACTAATACTCTTTGAGATTACAAATCAATATTTGGTGCAAAACTGGTTCAAAGCAGCGTTTCCACGGTGCGTCTCACCATCAGAGTATCAAAGTACTTTGCTCTCATGGGAACTTATTACCGACTCTCAGCGGCAAAACCGGGCAAAACCAGCGCAAAAACCGGCGCCAGATTTAATAACCGATTTCCCAGTAATTTCAGGATTCCTTGTCTTTGATGAAGCTGAAGCTCTGGATCTGCCCCGGACGGGAGACTTGGATAAATAAACCCCAGAATTCTCACCCCGTGTGTGTCATGTTCTTATGTTGGGAGTGTTCCCTGCAGGATTAGGAGGGGAGTCACATGACGCACAGATTATAAAGGGAAGAACGACATCAGGTCTGAGTCGGCATAAACCTCGCCAGGTGTGTAAGGAACCTGCTCAGAGGGACTGGAACACGTCTCACACGCACAAACTGAGGCAGGAAATGCCATTCTGTGCTGATATCCCGCGTAACACTGTCTGGCTCAGGGGTTTTCAAAAAAAATTTGGTTAGGGAACCCGAGAATTAGATTGTGAAATTCTGGGGAACCCCAACCCTCGCCCCCTGTCTCTCGCCCCCCCGTCTCTCCCTCTCCCCCTTACGCTCCCTCTCACTTACACACACATGCACACTCTCTCCCCCCCCTCACTTACACACACACACACACAGTCTCACACACAGTCACACACACACACACACACACACACACACACACACACACACACACACTCTGTCTCTCCCCCTCACATACACACACACACTTTAGGGAGCGCGTGCTCTTACCCGATCCTTCCTTTCCCTCCTGTCAACTGTCCACAGTTAAGCTGCAGTGAGAGGGGAAAAGGCTGGAGGCGAGAGAGAGCAGTAGAGCTGAAGGGCAGAAAGGAGAGAGTTGTGGGCAGAGCGCAGGAGACGGGCAGGGGCAGAGCGAGAGATCAGAGCTGATATGTAGGGACGAGCAGATGAGTGGAGAGAATTAAAGGTGAGGAGAGCTTTGTAGGTGATCCGAAACTTGATGGGAAGCCCGGAGAGGGATTTAAGGAGGAGATGAGCAGAGACTGTTCTGGGAGAAAGTGAAATTAGTAAATCAGGTAGTGGGAAAGAGGGGGAGGGGGAAGGGGAAGGGCCTGTCCTGTCCACAGTGTTCCTATTTACAAAAAACCGTCAACCTCAGGAATTGAGGCTGATGGTACAGAATCTGAGGGGGTGATAGAGGAGCAGTCAATGCGGTAATGAAGTATACCTACAGAATGTCAGTGACCCACATGAAGGTATAATGTATATCAACTCCAGAACAGGATGAAATCAAAATAACATGAGGAAAAAGTAACATATAGTGAGAACAAAAAAAACCACACAAAAAAAACACTAGCTACGTGGCTTAGTGGTATAAAACTCTACGAAAGGGCATGCACAAAGTGTGCTCTGCTAATGCCCAGAGGCACGGTTCTGTGACCGTATCCAGTTATAGCCTCATATACTACATAGGACAGTCAGGCGCAGAGATGCATATATGGAGTCTCATAAATAGAACAGTGGTATGAAACTCTGCGAAAGGGCATGCACAAAGTGTGCTCTGCTAATGCCCAGAACCCTAACTAGCATATTGATGTGTAACTGTGACCCGAAGTGGGGATAAACCAGTAATTGGCAGAGAAATTACACTAAGTAACTGATCACTACATAAGAGTTTGACACAGTTACATTATTAGCAAAAGTGCAGAGATGCATCTAGGAAGAGGCACAGAAGGTAAATTAATGATGTCCAGTGGAGAATGGTTTGGCCCTAGTTGTTATAAAAATATCATTAAGTCGTCAAAGGGTTAAAAAAAGTTGCCATACTGTGGTCCCTTATATTGTGGTGAGTGTGAATAGTATACCCTACAAATGGTCGATATTGGATAGGAGGCACAATGTATTGAACACAATCAGTAGATCAAATAAACGGAGAAAACAAAAATTCCTCGTTTAGTCCCTTAGGGGCCAAAGTGCCCAGGGTGTAAATCCACCGGGATTCACGCTTCAAAATCTCAATGTCCCAGTCCCCCCCTCTACTGTGATTAGACACTGCCTCAATACCCACAAACTTAAGAACCGTGGATTCTCCATAGTGTCGGTTGTGGACGTGGTTCGCTACAGGGGTGTCGCGATGATTGCGAATATCACCAAGGTGTGGTTCGCTACAGGGGTGTCGCGATGATTGCGAATATCACCAAGGTAGTATACACCTGTGGACGTATGTCCATTCTTGCTCCCAGCTCGCATACACACTAGCAGGTATCACACCATTTTCTATATATTATTAATGGCTGGTTTTCTATCGCAGCTGCCTGACTTTGCCGCATGGAAGTTCCAGAACAGGATGAAATCAACATAACATGAGGAAAAAGTAACATACAGTGAGGGACACGAAGGATGTCCTTAACAAATTAAGGGATTTGTCGGTTGGGGAGGACACGTTGCTTATCAGCCTGGATGTAGAATCTCTGTATACTTCCATAATACATGAGAGAGGCATCCAGGCTGTAGAATATTATCTCAATCAAAGGCCAGTTGAATTCAGTAACCATAACACACTGGTACTAGACTTATTGAGATTTATTCTTATGCATAACGTGTTCACCTTCGACGGTAAACTTTACCAGCAACTCCGTGGCACAGCCATGGGGACCACCTGCGCCCCCACCTATGCCAATCTCTATCTGGGCTGGTGGGAGGCGGAGGTGGTATTACAAGAGCGTTATCGCCGGTATACCTCTCATATCCTTCTATGGATAAGATATATCGACGACATTTTTGCTCTTTGGCAGGGCACTAAGACACTCTTTGATGAGTTCATTGGAGAGCTCAATGACAATCCCCTCAACCTCAGACTTACCTCTGAGGTTGATCAGATGAACATTACGTTCCTCGATCTTCTGATTTCCAAAACTACACAGGGGACTATATCTACGTCCCTTTATCGGAAGTCCACCGCGACGAACAGCCTCCTCAGAGCTGATAGTCATCACCCGAAACATCTGATAAGGGGTATACCAACCGGACAGTTTTTACGCCTGAGGAGGAACTGTTCATCCGATGTAGACTTCGAGACAAAAGCTGTAGCGATGAAACTGAGATTTCAGGAAAGGGGGTACAGCAACAGGGTCATTAAAAAAGCTTACCAAAGAGCGAGACTGACCGACAGGAACATCCTGCTTGAAGAAAGGGTAACCTCGCACAACGATAAACAAGTAATACGTTTCATTGGTAGGTTTAACAACCAATGGCCAGAACTAACTAATATACTTAATACACACTGGCATGTATTGCGTGAGGATGTGGACCTAAGAGAGGTCTTGAGCGAGAGGCCGTCCGTGGTGAGTAGAAGAGCTACCAGCCTTCGGGATCTACTGGTACATAGCCACTACCAGAAACCGCCCACAGGTACGTGGCTAGCCAATAGATCAGTAGGCTTCTACAAGTGTCATAAATGCAGAGCTTTTCCCTCCTGTATGCCCACGAAGATCTTTTACAACTGGGATGACACACACAGTTTCAATATTCGTCAGTTTATCAACTGCAAAACCATGGGCGTGGTGTACCAAATCATCTGTGCCTGCAACAAAAAATATATTGGTAAAACCAAGCGACAGTTTAGGCACAGAATTCTCGAGCACCTTGGTGATATTCGCAATCATCGCGACACCCCTGTAGCGAACCACGTCCACAACCGACACAATGGAGAATCCACGGTTCTTAAGTTTGTGGGTATTGAGGCAGTGTCTCATCACAGTAGAGGGGGGGACTGGGACATTGAGATTTTGAAGCGTGAATCCAGGTGGATTTACACCCTGGGCACTTTGGCCCCTAAGGGACTAAACGAGGAATTTTTGTTTTCCCCGTTTATTTGATCAATCGATTGTTTTCAATACATTATGTCCCCTGAGGATTCTCCCTTTAACCTAACCTCCTATCCAATATCGACCATTTGTAGGGTATATTATTCACACTTACCCTAATATAAGGGACTACAGTATGGCAACTTATTCTTAACCCCTTGACGACTAGTTGATATTTTTATAACAACTAGGGTCAAACCATTCTCCACTGGACATCATTTATTTACCTTCTGTGCCTTTCCCTAGATGCATCTCTGCACTTCTACTAATAATATAACTGTCTCAAACTCATATGTAGTGATTAGTTACTCAGTGTAATTTCTCTGACAATCACTGGTTAATCCCCACTTCGGGCCACAGTTACACATCATTATGCTAGTTAGGGTTTCACTGACACCATTTTCATGCCAAGGTTCTAGGCAATGCGATAGGTAGATCAGCAAGCAGCTAGTCATCACCCGAAACATCTGATAAGGGGTATACCAACCGGACAGTTTTTACGCCTGAGGAGGAACTGTTCATCCGATGTAGACTTCGAGACAAAAGCCGTAGCGATGAAACTGAGATTTCAGGAAAGGGGGTACAGCAACAGGGTCATTAAAAAAGCTTACCAAAGAGCGAGACTGACCGACAGGAACATCCTGCTTGAAGAAAGGGTAACCTCGCACAACGATAAACAAGTAATACGTTTCATTGGTAGGTTTAACAACCAATGGCCAGAACTAACCAATATACTTAGTACACACTGGCATGTATTGCGTGAGGATGTGGACCTAAGAGAGGTCTTGAGCGAGAGGCCGTCCGTGGTGAGTAGAAGAGCTACTAGTCTTCGGGATCTACTGGTACATAGCCACTACCAGAAACCGCCCACAGGTACGTGGCTAGCCAATAGATCAGTAGGCTTCTACAAGTGTCATAAATGCAGAGCTTGTTCCTCCTGTATGCCCACGAAGATCTTTTACAACTGGGATGACACACACAGTTTCAATATTCGTCAGTTTATCAACTGCAAAACCATGGGCGTGGTGTACCAAATCATCTGTGCCTGCAACAAAAAATATATTGGTAAGACCAAGCGACAGTTTAGGCACAGAATCCTCGAGCACCTTGGTGACATTCGCAATCATCGCGACACCCCTGTAGCGAACCACGTCCACAACCGACACAATGGAGAATCCACAGTTCTTAAGTTTGTGGGTATTGAGGCAGTGTCTAATCACAGTAGAGGGGGGGACTGGGACATTGAGATTTTGAAGCGTGAATCCAGGTGGATTTACATCCTGGGCACTTTGGCCCCTAAGGGACTAAACGAGGAATTTTTGTTTTCCCCGTTTATTTGATCAACCGATTGTTTTCAATACATTGTGTCCCCTGAGGATTCTCCCTTTAACCTAACCTCCTATCCAATATCGACCATTTGTAGGGTATACTATTTACACTCACCCTAATATAAGGGACTACAGTATGGCAACTTACTTTTAACCCTTTGACGACTAGTTGATATTTTTATAACAACTAGGGTCAAACCATTCTCCACTGGACATCATTTATTTACCTTCTGTGCCTTTTCCTAGATGCATCTCTGCACTTTTACTAATAATGTAACTGTTTCAAACTCATATGTAGTGATTAGTTACTTAGTGTAATTTCTCTGACAATCACTGGTTAATCCCCACTTTGGGCCACAGTTACACATCAATATGCTAGTTAGGGTTTCACTGATACCATTCTCATGCCAAGGTTCTAGGCAATGCGATAGGCAGATCAGCAAGCAGCTCGGGGTAGACACTCCCCCCTTAAGGTTGCTATGGCAGCCAAGAGCTATATAACATGCACGCTCACTGCGTGCACATACCTTTGAAAAAGCGGATCTGCGAAACGTGCCGTCAGGTGACCGGAACGTCATGACGTCATCATACTGAGTGGATGCCTTACCACAAGCGCTATGGGATCTCCGAACAGCTGCAATACAGCCGCTGACTCTTACTCGGTATCCTCCATGCAGGCACCCTGCCCCTTCACACCCCCTTACTACGGGATTGAGTTAAGCGCTGGACCTAACAGCATGTGCTGAGCTAAGTATCAATTTTCCAATTAGACGCAACAGGTAAAGGTGACTGCACCCTGTTGCTGTATACTATTGCTTGTACCACTACTCAGCTGTCGTCCAGACGGGCTTGTATGACAACAGTGTCCTGTCAATTTGGGATAAGATATCACCCATATAGCCATTACCTTATTAAGGGCCCCGCTGTATACCTGACTGGGGGTTTAATACATGGCGACATTACAACTGTGTTTCTAAAAGTACAGATTACACTTGATACTACATGCTTTATTGTGACCTAAGGGGGATTTTCTGCATTAGAGTCAGTGGGTTCTATTATGAGACTCCATATATGCATCTCTGCGCCTGACTGTCCTATTGAGTATATGAGGCTATAACTGGATACGGTCACAGAACGGGCCTCTGGGATTAGCAGAGCACAACTTTGTGCATGCCCTTTCGCAGAGTTTCATACCACTGTTCTATTTATGAGATCCATATATGCATCTCTGCGCCTGACTGCCTATGTAGTAATGAGGCTATAACTGGATACGGTCACAGAACCGTGCCTCTGGGCATTAGCAGAGCACACTTTGTGCATGCCCTTCGTAGAGTTTTATACCACTAAGCCACGTAGCTAGTGGTTTTTTTGTGTGGTTTTTTTTGTTCTCAATATATGTTACTTTTTCTCATGTTATTTGATTTCATCGTTCTGGAGTTGATATACATTATACCTTCATGTGGGTCACTGACATTCTGTAGTATACTCATTACCGCATTGACTGCTCCTCATCACCCCCTCAGATTCTGTACCATCAGCCTCAATTCCTGAGGTTGACGGTTTTTTTGTAAATAGGAACACTGTGGACAGGACAGGTTCAAGTTTGAGGATGTACATGGTGGACTCCTGCAGTCTATGTATCCACATCTAGGTGATGGTTACTGTCATTTTACATATCTTCATGTGTATATTTTGGAAGATCTTGGTCTGTTAGTGGGATTGGCCTTGGAATTTTACCATCCCCCTCTATACAAACATGTTTTACTATTAGTGATTTAAAAGGTTTTTAACTAATTTACCATATCATTTCATTACCTTTCTGAGTGCATTCAAGGAGGAACTTCTATGAGAAAGTGAAATTATTCTAGCAGCAGAATTTTGGATCGATCCATATAATTGAAAACGAATTGTATTGAAAATACATACATCACACAGCAACGCTCGGGGTCCACGGAGTGCAAGCTCTTCGGCCCGCATGACATAAAACAGAACACGTGGTGGAGTGAGGTCCTTAGATCTCCATGAGCGCTGCGAGAAATCGCACATCACGTACCTCTGCTTAGAATAACTCGCAGAAACCACTTCCCGGCTAGTTACGCAGCCACCTCCGGGGAGGAATCCTAGCGGCCGTTTACGTTGCGCGACCCCCCACGATGGAAAGAAAGCAGCGCTGTGATTGTTAATAACGCGAATGATTTGTTGTTAATGTAAATTATCGCATCACACCGAGGAAGCGAAGCCCCATGACGGCCGTGCTCATATCTCGCTCGTCACAGGTCTCTCGCTTGGCTCATGGTGACTGCGCTATGTCTCTCAAGGTGCTTTATTTACCTGTGCGGGGTCGTGACGAGGTGCGCGCGGCTCCCTCTGGCATCCAAGCAGTTTATGTACGTTTATGTACATCGCTTCCATTTCTGCAGCATGAATATCTCTGCTGTTTGGGAACACATTTAATTGATGCTTAGTAATTGTGTAGCTTTTATTTGTCTTCCTGCCGTATTGAAGGAGTAACACCCATCATAAATGTTCCTCTCGTCTCATGAAATACTACGCAGTGAATGATAGCCTCAAAGGCTGCTCCCAAGAGCTTACAATCGAATAACGGGGCCCAAAGAGTAGAGATGAAGCACTAATGCCATAGTTTCTTTATGACTGGTTTAGACCAGCGGTGGCCTACTCCAGTCCTCAAAAGCCATCAACAGGTCAGGCTTTCAGGATATCACTGCTTCAGCACAGGTGGCTCAATCTGTGCTGAAGCAGGGATATCCCAAGGCCTGTTGGTGGCCCTTGAGGACTGGAGTTTGCCTCCCCTCGGGCAGATACAGTATATCGCCCTGATGGTGAGTACGCTGCTAGAAGCTGCATTCAATCTGAACCCCTTCAAGTTTACATCTGCGTCACCCCAAAGGCGGACAGCCTTTGTCACAGCCGAAGGGCAGCTAAAGGGTGTTTCCTGCCGTCCGCTGATGCTTGGTGATGTTAAAGCTGCTCCATTGCAGTCTGAAACTCACCAGCCCTGTTATCTCCTTCACCTAATCTTCCAACTCTATCTGTCCGTGAGATGTCTGTGAATTGGCCGTATAACTCTGTTCTTTTAATGTAACCATGTATCGTTATAACTCTGTGCCCAGGACATACGTGAAAACCAGAGGTAACTCTCACTGTATAACTTCCTGGTAACACATTTTTATAAATAACTAAATAAATATAAAGATTTGTTTGCCCTCATGCCGTCTACAATCCCTCGCTCCCCCCTCCTTATCACAATAAGCTTCCGGAATAAAGTTACGTTGACACGGAGAGGGGTGACGCCCCCCCCCCTTCACTAGACAGGAGTTCATCTGTCCCGGGAACATTCTGGAAATGTTCCCTTCGATGTTTGAAGAACGTTCCATGGGAAAGCTCATTCAGAAAAATCTTCCAGATGTTTGCACACTTTTCAGTAAAACGTGTTCTCTGGGCCCATTTTGCAGGGGCTCGGGGGGGTGCGCGGAGTTTTGGTAACTTCTGACCATCAGCTAAGGCAGGGGTGCGCCAACTGGGGGGTGCGCCCCCCCCTGGAGATTTTCCAGGGTGTGCGCGGCGGTTACAGCGGTCACGCGCTCTAACCCGAGGCATTTAAATGAAATGCCGGGGGGGGGGGGGGGGCGGGGGCCCCTGTAACATCTACCTGGTCTTCGGTGACGTGTCGCCATGGTAACCCGGCGTCAAATGACGCAGCGGGGTCACGTGACGGCGTGTTGCCATGGCAATGTGACGTCACATGACCCCCCGACGTCTTTTGACGCCGGAGCCGAGCAGGGGAGAGGAATAGGGGGTGGTGGGGGCGCGAGCAAGGGAGGAGAGCAGGCCGGGGGGGGGGGGGGCACAGGGAGAAAACTTTGCGCACCCCTGGGCTGAAGTCCAAAATTTGCAGCGATGACGGACGATCGAATATCCATGTGCAGTCTGCTTTGTCTCCAGCAGGGGCGCACACGCACACTCATTCAGTGCTAGGTGCATTAATGAAACCTGTCACATTAGAATCATTTGGCAATACAAGCCGTTCCCCCCTCCCCCCTTTTCTTTTTTTTTACATAGGATTGAAGCAGGGGTCTTCGGAGCTGAATACCATTCATTTCAGCTCTGGGCGCCCGCTGCTTCCGGAGATACGTACCTCTGTAGCTTTCCCGGGGTCCAGGACTAGAGTATCCACTGAGCCCCCCCCCCCTCCCCCATGTTGCAATACCCCCCTCTTTCTGTTACACTCCCCCCTTCTCACACACCTTATCGCTCTCTCACTCCCTCTATTTCTCTCCCCCTTCTCACACTCCCCCCTCTCATCCTTGCCCTATCTCCAGGTATTTCTCTCCTCCTCTTACACTAAACCCTCCCTTTCTTCCTCTCCTGCTCATCACTCCCCCACTCGCTTACTCTTCCCCCTCACTCCCTTACACCCCCTCTCTTGCTCACTTAATGTCACTGTCACAGCACGGTCAATGTCACCGTCACAGCATGGACAATGTCACTGTCACAGCACGGACAATGTCACTGTCACAGCATGGACAATGTCACTGTCACAGCACGGACAATGTCACCGTCACAGTATGGACGATGTCACCGTCACAGCATGGACAATGTCACCGTCACAGCATGGACAATGTCACTGTCACAGCACGGACAATGTCACTGTCACAGCACGGACAATGTCACTGTCACAGCATGGACGATGTCACTGTCACAGCACGGACGATGTCACCGTCACAGCATGGACAATGTCACTGTCACAGCACGGACGATGTCACTGTCACAGCACGGACGATGTCACTGTCACAGCATGGACAATGTCACTGTCACAGCATGGACGATGTCACTGTCACAGCACGGACAATGTCACTGTCACAGCAACGGACAATGCACTGTCCGCACGGACAATGTCACTGTCACCGCACTGGACAATGTCCACACCGTCACAGCAATGGACGATATCAATGTCACAGCATGGACAATGTCACCGCACAGCAACGGTCAATGTCACCGTCACACATGGACATGTCACTGTCAACAGCATGACAATGTCACCGTCACAGCATGGCCGATATCACTGTCACAGCACGGACAATGTCACTGTCACAGCATGGACGATGTCACTGTCACAGCATGGATGATGTCACTGTCACAGCATGGACGATGTCACTGTCACAGCACGGATATTGTCACTGTGACAGCACGGATATTCACTGTCACAGCACGGACAATGTCACTGTCACGGCACGGACAATGTCACTGTTACAGCACGGACAATGTGACGGTCACAGAACGGACAATGTCACTGTCACAGCACGGACAATGTCACTGTCACCGCACGGACAATGTCACTGTCACCGCACGGACAATGTCACTGTCACCGCACTGACAATGTCACTGTCACCGCACGGACAATGTCACTGTCACCGCACGGACAATGTCACTGTCACAGCACAAAGAATGTCACTTTACGGTTCTTTGTATATATTACAATACGTTTTGGGGCCATTTCCCAAAGCTTTACGGCTGCACAACTAGCGCAGAAAAAACAAAACATCACATGTAACGTAATAATATTAACAAGAAATCCCCGCATTTCCCATCACTTTCTTTTTGACGGGAAAACCCCCCAAAGAATAAACAAGCACAAAATGGGACCCTTACTTACTAAAATTGCCCCTAATGTTTAAGCTGCGTGAGGCACGCTGAGCGGCACACACTTCCTGTGTGGCTTATCTGCCTGTAATTAGGAAGCTGATGAGCGATACACGCCTCTATTTGTGTCCCGAAAAGGGTGAGAAACCTTTCAGTAACCCGCTCGTTCTGCTGGGTTCCTGCCGTTTGCGTCTCTCCTGATTGTTGGTATACTGTATAACCCCCCCACTAAGGCCCATTTCTCTACATGGTGCTAAACTTTAGCATTCACTTTAGCTGTCAGTGCAGCAGAAGAGGATCCAGGATGCATTTGAGTGAACCCCCAGCCAAATCTTCAGCGATCGATTACAGGAGAACGGATCGATCAGCAACTTAGCTAATCACTTGTCAGTGTGCAGATTGTATCGATGCAAACATTGAATGAAAAATATATATTTTTTTTCTAAACGACAGCTTGAACTGCAGCTTTAAAAACATTTTTTGTGATGACATCATAGTGCAGATACCACTGCTTCCCAGCATTCATTAAACTGCAAGCTCCTGTGAACAGGGAATTCTGTAGCTCTCTGTCAATTGCAATTTGCTGTTATAGGTTCTTGGGTTCTATTTCCTATTGTACTGCGCCATGGAATACGTGGGCACCATTAGCGTTCTCCTAAGGGTCGGACCCAGACTTGCGCTGAAGATCTTGCAATAAATTCCCAGCAGAGAAAAGTTATACACTGAGAGTGGACGCGCTGTGGGACTCACACGTTTATATCCATAGGTTTGCTTCACCTATACAGTCACATGTTCTGTTCTAAGAAACGCCGCTCTTTCAAGGTTCGTTTTGCTGCAAAATAAATGTGAAAATGTATAAATATAAATAAAGCTGAAATCCCCGTCCTGTTTCTCTTTCTGTTTCTCGTTCTGTTTCTCGTTCTGTTTCTCGTTCTGTTTCTCTGCGCCGCCATCCACCCTCACCGCTCCCTACCTGCGCCGCCATCCACCGCCCTCTTCCTGCGCCGCCATCCACCGCCCTCCTCTACCTGCGCCGCCATCCACCGCCATCGCCCTCTACCTGTGCCGCCATCCACCGCCCTCTACCTGCGCCACCATCCACCGCCCTCTACCTGCGCCGCTATCCACCATCACCGCTCTCTACCTGCGCCGCCATCCACCGCCCTCCTCTGCTTGCGCCGCAATCCTCTACCTGCACCGCCATCCACCGCCGCAGCCCTCCTCTGCCCATGCTGCCGCCCGCACCATCCAAGCAGGAAAAATCTAAAAACAGGGGTATGTGCAAAATGTTGAGAAACTTGTGGGGACAGCGGGACGTAAGGTACCCGACGCATTTCACATCTCTAATACCAGGGCAGCGGTAACACCAGGAGCGAGCGGCTGTACCATGTACTTCATTCACTGGAAGGATAAAGTCATGATTAGAACTGGAACAAAATAGTGATAATAATAATAACTTTATTTCACATAGCGATTTTCTCTCAGTGGGCGACACAGCGCGTCACAGTGACAGTACAGCGCGCGGTACGCAGCACATAGGAATATTACAGGCACAGCCCCTGCCCAGAGGAGCTTACACTCTATGATTGGTGCCTGAGTCAGGTGGCTTCTCCAAAAATACTGAACACAATGAGGAAAGGTGTGACACACACACACCTTCGCTCCATGCTGTTTCCTCCTCTCCTTGGCCCCACCCCCAGGCTCCTGACACCTCCTCCTGATTGGCTGCATTACCCAGCAGCAGCCAATCATGATGGAGGAAGCTGACCAGCCCCCTAGCAACGGCCCTGCTCTCTTCCTGCTCTCGGAACTCCCGCAGCCCCCCCAAGCTGTCTAGGTCACTATGCCCAGAGAGGTAACACACACACACGTCCAGTATTACCTCTCATTTGGTACGGACAAGAGTGACAAATACAGGAGCTGTCGGTTCAATACTGGACACTGGAACCCCTATGCCTGATGCACAGGGGAGTGTATGATGACCTTGGCCAAGGTTCATAAGGAGTTGTACTGGGAATGAACCAGGCTCCCCTGCTTCATACTCACGTCATTGTATCACACTCGCGTCTTATAAGACTCTGAGGTGGAAACAAGACAGGTGAGTATGAAGCAGGGGAGCCTGGTTCGATTCCCAGTGACAACTCCCTTATTGACCTTAACAAAATAACGTGTTTGCATATTTGCTTTCCTGTGGAGGGTTTTTGTCACTTTTTTTACTCACCATAACTTAACTCAGATTATGGTGTATATATGTAGTATATATATTATATATATATATATATATATTATATATCTATATATTTTTTGTTTTTTTTTATATATATATAGTAGTTTATAGTTTCATATCTCTATATTGATATATATATATATATATATATGCAAATATAGCTGTATGCTCATATATATATATATAAAAAGCTCAGACGAACAAATAATAACACCCATTTATATGTTCCCATTTTTTTAAATATCATTAAGGAGAATTCTTGTGACTACTTAGAAACATTTCAAATAAATTCAGTATATTTTCCTCGTTACATATGTTAAAAGCTGCTTTACTTCCCCTCCCCTTTTAAAGCGTAGCACGACCCTACCCAGCGCCAAAACCTTGCAGTAACAACATATTTTTAAGGTATTTCATGGGATAAAACGTATTTGCAGGTTGGTTTATTTTTTTTGTATTATAATATATATATTTTTAACCCCCGCCGGTAGTGAAGGGGTTAATGAGCCTGCCAGGGCCCCTGCGCCTGGCTCCGTGGTGTGTGTTGCGACGGTTCAGGTAATCGCAGTAACATTCTATACTGCAATACCCTGGCTCCAGACGGCATTCCTACTCCACCAGGCTGGTCACATGACCAACATCTGCAATTTCCGTGGGCATTATCTGAGTGTGTTCTTGCAGTGTCAGGCCGGCCACCATTTTGTGGCTTTACCCTGAGCCACAACAAAATGGTGACAGAGGCAGTATCCCCCACCAACACACACACAAACGCTTACATAGCCTACATGTATGATGCCGTGTAGAAGGCACA
The DNA here is from genome assembly GCA_036426205.1 of Ascaphus truei. Taxonomy (NCBI): domain Eukaryota; kingdom Metazoa; phylum Chordata; class Amphibia; order Anura; family Ascaphidae; genus Ascaphus; species Ascaphus truei. The sequence continues at coordinate 29,537 of WSYH01007237.1, forward strand.
GCAGCGTGACACACGCGTGTACGAGGAAAAGGATTCTGGTGGAGCAGTGATACAGAGCACGTTAATTAATTCCAGTATGTTGATTTCTCTACATTCTGTTATTACCCTTATATTTTTCTATAGCTTGACGCTTTTTGGGGATACATTTGACATGCATAGAATTGCAGTTAAAACTTGAGCATCCCGATTATCATGTGCATTAAAAGTTAAAAAAAAACATTTGCTCCATATAACCGCTCCCTATAACTCCATTTTCCCCCTATAAATGCCCTGTAAATCCTTCTATTGCTTTATATAACCGCTCCCTATAACCCCTCCTATTACTCCATATAACAGTTCCCTGTAAACCTCCTATTGCTCCATGTAACCGCACCCTATAACCCTTTAACTTCTCCCATTACCCCACACAACCGTGCTCTATAATTCTTCCTATTGCTCTATATAACTGCTGCCTATAACTCCTCCTATTACTCCATATAACCGTATCCTTTTACTCCTCCGATTACTACATATAACCATATCCTATAACTCCTCCTAATGCTCCTTATAACCGCTCCCTATAAATACTTCTATTCGCCCATAAAACCGCTCCCTATAACTCCTCTTATTTCTCTATTAAACGACTCCTTTTTATCTCCTATTTCTCCATATAATTGCCCCCTATTTCTCCATGTAACCACTTCTCATAACTCTTCCTATGGCTCCATATACAGGGGCGAGAAAAAGTTTGTGGACCGCAATGATAATTACAGAAATTCCATCGTTTTTCCATGATAACCTTGTTGAATCAAAACCAGTCTTTTCTTAAATATCCAATAGGGTTTATAGTAAGCAATTCCATGTCTTTTGAAACAAACTGAAGTATGAATTAGAGAAACAGTGAGTAATTAAGAGTCAGGGTATGTGAAACAGTAAGTGAAACCCTGGTTTTATTAGCTAAATTGAAGGGGATAATTAGAATCAGGTGTTTAAATAATTAGGTAGATCGTCAGGGGTGAGGCCCCACCCTATATTAAGATCACAAAGTTTGTGAGTTTGGTCTTCACCATACAGGTGTGTGGAAACACGTCATGCCACGATCAAAAGAAATCTCTGAGGACCTCAGGAAAGCAGTTATTGATGCTCATCAGTCTAGAAAGGGTTACAAAACCATATCTAAGGATTTGGGGCTCCACCCAATCCACTGTCAGACAAATGGAGAAAGTTCAAGACCACGGTCACTCTACCCAAGAGCGGTCGTCCTACCAAAATCTCTCCAAGAACAAACCGGCAAAGCATCCAGGAAGTCACAAAGAACCCCAGAGTAACATCCAAGGATCTGCAGGCCGCTCTCGCCTTGGCTAATGTGAGTGTTCATGACTCAACTATCAGAAAAAGGCTGAACAAGAATGGTGTTCATGGAAGGATAGTCAGGACAAAACCACTGCTCTATAAAAAGAACATTGCTGCCCGTCTGAAGAGCACCAAAGAGCACATAGATGAACCACAAGACTTCTGGAACAATGTTCTCTGGACAGATGAGTCAAAGGTTTAACTTTTTGGCCTCCATCAGAAACGTTATGTTTGGCGAAAACCAAAACTGCGTTCGAACAGAAGAACCTCATCCCAACTGTCATGCATTGTGGTGGGAGTGTGATGGTTTGGTGGTGCTTTGCAGTCTCAGGACCTGGACAACTTGCCATCATTGACCCAACCATAAATTCTGCATTGTATCAGAAGATTCTAGATGGAAATGTCGGACCATCCGTCCGTGAGCTGAAGCTAAAGTGGGTCATGCAGCAAGACACTGATTTTAAACATACAAACAGATCTACAAAAGACTGGCTACAGAAGAAGAAATTCCGTGTCTTAGAATGGCCTAGTCAAAGTCCGTGGCCTAAACCCCATGGAAATGTTGTGGCAGGACCTGAAGTGAGCTGTCCATGCAAGGAAGACCAAAAATGTCACTGAGCTGAAGCAGGAGGAATGGGCCAAAATTCCCCAACCCGATGTGAGAGACTGACCGGCAGTTACAGGAAACGCTTAGTTGAAGTTATTGCAGCTATTGAATGTTTAATCATTTGTGGATAAATAAATGTTGAAAAAGTATCATGTATGTATGTTATTAGTTTGATCAGGTTATCTTTATCTATTATTGGAACTTAGATTAAGATCTAATACATTTTAGGTTTGAAATATGGTTCACAAACTTTTTCTCGCTACTGTAATCGCTCCTTATAACTCCTCCTATTGCCCCATATAACTGCTCCCTATAACTTCTTCTATATCTCCATATAATCGCTCCCTATAACTTCTTCTATATCTCCATATAATCGCTCCCTATAACTCCTCCTATTTCTCCATATAACCACTTATCATTACGCTTCCTATTGCCCCGTATAACCTATCCCTACCACTCCTGTGTTTGCCCCATATATACCTCCTCCCTATAACTGCTCTTATTGTCCCATATAACCCCTTCCTATAACTCCTCCTATTGCCACATATAACCGCTCCCTATAACTCCTCCTATTTCTCCCTAACTCCTCCTATTGTCCCATATAACTGCTCCCTAACTCCTCCTATTGCCACATATAACCGCTCCCTATAACTCCTCCTATTGTCCCATATAACTGCTCCCTATAACTCCTCCTATTGTCCCATATAACTGCTCCCTAACTCCTCCTTTTGTCCCATATAACTGCTCCCTAACTCCTCCTATAGGTGCCGGTAGCTGCTTTGGCTCAGCAAGCAGGACTTTCAAGTTTGAATCTCCGTGTCACATGGGCCAATAGGAAGCCGCACCGATGACATCACAGCGTTCTATTGGACCGCAGGGAAATATCTGAAGAGCGGACATATTGTTAACCCTGGTAGTCGAGGAGTGAGTTGTCTCAGTTCCTTTCCACACTGTATCTCATTGCAAACGTTTAGCAGCGTAGTTACCATGGAGTGTTTGGGGCGAAAGCCAGATTGGAATTAGCTAAGAAAATTTGTCTTGGTATAGTAATCACTTAATTGGGAGTGAACACATTTTCCCATGACTTTGGATAGTATTGGGAGAAGAGAGATTGGCCTGTTGTTTGAGACTGTGTTTTTGTCCTCACTTTTGAAGATTGGGACAACTCTGGCAGTTTTCCAGGACTTAGGGATATGGCCTGCAGACAGGATAGAGTTGACTATGGAAGCAATTGGTTTGGCAATGGCTGGGGCACCAAGTCTTAGGAACCTAGATTGCAGTAAGTCAGGTCCACATTGGCTGCTTAGTTTTAATTTGAGGAGCGTTTGTGTAATCTCCTCTTCAGATACTAAGACAAATTGAAAATTGTGGGCAGTGTTGGGAGGGGGTGGGGCTATAGGGGTACTCCCAGGATGAGATTCAGGTTTGTGGTTTGGGCTGCGTTTCGCTAATAAGTTAGTGGCACACCCCACAAAGTAATCATTGAATGCATTTGCAATGTCGGTGGGGTTTGTCAGAGTAATATCCTCCTCGTTTGCAGGGGGAGATGCCGGTAAGACGCCCAGGATATCAGAAGAAGCCGCCACTTGCGCCTGCCGCCACCCCGGAGGTTTACTTGGTAAAGCCGTAGCCCGGAGATTAGTGGCCAAATCCCGTAGTCTCCGGGTGAAACCCAGAGTGGTGGCAACCCTGGGGCCCTCTCTTAACACACATGGGAGGTGTAGCTTCTGGTTACTTTTAGTGACACTAATCTGGCGGGTCTGGCTCCCCTTTCTTATCATACATCCTGGCAATCCCTTTTGCTGTGAGCCCCTGCGGAGATCCTGGCCTAGTCTGTATAACTCTACTGGTACATCCCCACTCCTGCTTTGGAACTGCCACTTCCACAGGGGGTACAGAACACTGTGGATGGGGATCAGCGTGTAGGGCTAATCCCCAGACATCCTGCTGGCCCTTCTGCTTGCCCCACCGAGGCATGTCTGCATTCCCCTATTCTTGGGACATGCTCTTACTTTATGTGGCCCTACAGAAGGATCCTAACTAATGGGGCACTGGCCCTGACTGAAACACAGAAAAAAGGGGTCCTGACCTAGGCTATACTTTGGAGAACATTTTCCCTACCTCTAAGCTCTGAGGCTCCTCTTCTGCTGCCACTCTGGAACTCTCTCCCAGAATCCTCTGCTCCTGTCCTTCATTCCTCTGCCACAGTGGAGCTTAACCTATGCTCTATAAACTCCTACTGTTCTTTAAGTAACCACACCAGGAGGGGGGGAGGGTTACATATGGATATGTTTGGCTGAGTATTAAATGTCCATTAGAGATTTCGACTGACAGGAAATGTAATGCAAGATGAGCCTTGTGCGCAGAGTAATAATTCGAGACTTGGTTGGTATTTTTATTTGATGTGCGAGGATTCTCCCTGTTTCTCTCCAGTAATACTAAGCATGGGCAGGTTCCTGGGTCCAAAATTATA